>APFE030274343.1:0-10962 GCA_000404065.3 Pinus taeda | reverse complement strand
CATGGCCTAGGGCAACCCCTCCTTCCAGACTTGGTCCAAAATCTAAAAAACAGTGTTTTATTCCCTGTACACGACATTGCCCTGAGTTAAACACGTGTATACGCGGGTGCATACATACCCAACCCGCGTATATGTATTAAAACACTTAAAAAAATATAAAGCTCCTTATTTTCGGGCGGAGATCGCGGTTTTTACCTTCTGATCACCTGTTAGTGCCCGTGGCCTCAACTGTCCCCAACCAATTCCTAACTAAATAACTACTTTGGAATTGGTATAAAAAGACACCAAAGGGAAGGCCTAAAGGGAGGAGAGAATATAGAGAAAGGTTATTATACTGAGATTTCCCCCTGATCAGGTCTGAAGACCATTGTGCCTTCTGCACTTCCCCCATTTTGTACAGGAAACCCTTGTTTCCTTGTGATTGGATGTTCATCCCTTAGTTATGACATCTTGGAGTGAGTATTGGAAGGAGACTTACTAGAGGCTTGAGGCGGGACGGATCCAGAAGGAGGCTGATCTTTGAGCCTGCAGAAGTGGTTCAGGTGATATTGCTCTTTTTTGTACTATTCTACTTGTCTAATAAAGAAACACGTCTTGTTCCCGATATGCTTCTTTCTTTATGTTAATGATGTTCATATTTGAATTTCATGTATGAATGGATGTCTAAAAGTCTATAACTAACTCCTTTCTTATATAACATAAAGATGATTTTTACATAAATCTTTGTCCATATACTGTTGCATTCTTTGGAATTGTTGTTTTTGCAGGGCAAAGGAGCGGAAGGGACGTGAAGAAGGGTTTGCACCCTTGAGGAACTACCCAAACGTAGGACCTGAGGTATGTCCTTCTCACCTTAGAAATAGCGTTTTCTAGCATAATGATTGTGTGTGTGCATGTTTCTTGATTTAGACAACTCTCAGTCTGCTAGGGTTCCACCCAAGAGCCTTAGGGGATAAAATCCTGCAACACCAAGGCCATCTCAAAGTGCTGAGTCAGGGATTCAGAACTTTGGCTGCTGTGAGACCTTTAGAGATCACGTCTGTTGTGCCCATCTTTTCTTTCCTTTGCAAACTTGACCTTTATTTCACTCTAAACCAATGTCCTCTCATAGATGAACATAGAGGGACAGCTATTTGGGGCAGAGGAGTCGTGCCTCCATGGGAGAAGCTCCTCCAGTGACCAGAATGCTGATCATAAATTATTATGGAAGGTAGTGTGGTAGCAGCAGTTCCCTAATTCAATCATATACATATTAATACAACAGAAGATGACATGGAGGTAACACAACTAGGGAAAGGACCATTTTGGTCTTGGCTGTGTAGAAACCTTCAATGGCATGGGAAACCCTTGGTCGCCCAAATTGTTAGAGCAATCCGTGGTTGCCAAAAAGACAACACGATCCTAGCCCGCTTCTCTAGGTACAACTCTCTGTAGCAAAGCAAACCGAAAGCATATTATAAAATTGTGTACGAGGAACCCGCGGCTTGGTAAATCCTTAAAAGAAACAGAACAATGCTTTTATTGTTCAGAATAGATGACAATTCATTTCGAAAACCCTAAAATTTTGGATCGAAACATATGTGTTTTTGGAGTCTAATTTAGAATTTGATAACCTTATTTCTCCTAATGATTTATTTTTTATTTCAAATATTTTTAGGTGAGAAGTCGGGAACAAATTTTGAAGTTAATAACGGTCAAGAACAGTGCCCTAATTTTATCATATACATACTCAAATAGCATAAGATTACATCGAGGTATCACAACTCTATTACCTTTTTTCTGTGAGAAAGAATTGATATAGCAAAGAGTTAAAGAGGGAAGGACCATTGAGGTCAATCGTCCTTGGTGGCCCAACTTGCTGGAGCAAGTCGTTGTCAACCAGCAAAGAAGATGAGTACAATAGCCCGCTTCTCGGCGGTCGACTCTTTGCAGGAAAGCAAACCTAATCCTATTATAAAAATATGAACAAGGAACTGGCGCCATAGTAAATCTTGAAAAGAAATAGAACAATGCTTCCATTGCTTGGAATAAATGTAACCTATTCAGTTTCCACTCGTGATTTTTAGCTGTCCTCCTCTACCTTGTTCTTGCAGTGAGGAGAAACCGAGAACAACTCATCACAAGTCATTTCAAGAGCCCTAAAATTTGGATCGAACCCTATGTGCTTTTATAATATCTCATTATTTTCAGCATGATTTACTTTTGGAAACAATTTTTAAGTTAATAACCATTTTTGAGTTAAACCGCCATATTTTCAATGAATTTCTTTTTCGCAACGTTTATTATTTAAACCTTTAATATAAATTTAAAAATAAAAAAAAACCCTAATTATTTAATAACTTTATGATCTCTACAGCATCCCAGAGTATCAATTCTTTCTCATTACTTTTATTAAATATTTTATACTCATAATATAAATATAATATTTAATCAAATGACTAACTTATTATAATAAATTTAAATTCTGGTTCAAGATTAATTTTATATACATTCTTGAATTACAATTCTTTTCGCCTAAAATCTTCATCAAAACATACCACTAGTATTAAGTTTTTAATTTTTCCATTTTCATTTTTCTTTCAATACTTTGAAAATAATATTGACATGTATTATTATTTTTTATTGTATGAGAAAATAAATACTTTTATTGTATAAGAAAATAAATACGCGATATATATATCAACTAATTTATATGAGTTTTATTCTCCATTAAGTTGAAATCTTAAAAAAATAAATTAAAAAGTCATTAAAAAAAAGAAAAATCACTTTCCCAAAAACTAAACTATCCGAAGAAAGAAAGAAAACAAAAAAACTTCATTTCTCTCCCAACCCAAACGGTAACATATCTCTTAGTTTGTAATTATGTGATATCTCTTAGTTTGTAATTAGGTGATAACAGGCTACTTTATAAAATTTGACAATCATTTCACATTTTTCAAGAAATATTTTGATACCCTCTTTCTTTATAAAGTGCAACATCATCGCTATTATTAGATTCAATACTATTTTTTATTAAAAGATCATTTTAAGCTTTATAATCATGAATGCTAATCTATAGTTTTCTAATATGTTATTATTGTAAAAAATTCTAGAATGTCAGAATTTCATTTATATTTATATGATACGAACTTTGTCGATAAAACTCTAACAAGTTTTACAAAAACTTAAAAAAGGATGTGAACCTTTAGAAAACAAAAGTCCTTCAAAATTTAGGATTTATGTCCTCTTGACCGTTATTAACTTCAAATATGGTTTACAAATTCTCACCTAAAATTAATATCAAATCATAAGGAGACCAATCATGAGGAAACATAATGTCGGGAGTTACAAAGTACATAAAGATTCGATTCAAAATTAGTGTTGTCGAAATTACTCGACTTGTGGTTATTGCTACTGGATTTTCTCAGTCGAGGAAATGAGTAGAGAAGAGCCTTTATAAATCTGCAATGGAAACAACTGAGTAGGTTCTAAGCCATGGAAGTATAGTTCTGTTTTTTTTCCAGGATTTACTATGGCGTTGGTTCAGCATATGTATTTTTTTAATATGGTTGAGAATATTTTCCTTCTTAGAATATTTAACGGGCTCAAATCATCTTCTCTTCCTGGTGAGAAAGGATTGCTTTAGCAAGTTGGGCTACAAAGGCTTTCCCATCCCATTGAAAGATTCTACACAGCAAGGACCAAAATGGTTCTGGGCTTCCTTTAACTCTCTTCTATATCCATTCTTTCACCGAGAAGAAAAGAAAAAGAGTTGTGTTACCTCCCGGCAATTTTATGTTGTATTCATATGTATATGTTTGAATTAGGGCAATGCCCCCTCATGGATGCTTTCTGTCCAAATACATTGCTTCTCCTTTGGAGGTTGTTTTGTTTGTTTCTTCTATCATGCTTTCTTTATTCCTTAGAGTTCGTCTGAGCTGGGAAATACTCAGACCACAATACCTTGTATTAACGGAGTAAGCTTCTCCCACGGAGGGACAACCCCTTCGCCCAAAACAACATGTCGTGTATATTCTTCTTTGAATGGAATGAAGGTCTTAAGTGTTTCAAATCAGTCCTGCTCAGTGTTTCGAATGCTTTGAAGGTTTTTAGTGTTATGGATTTAAATGGTGAATGGCCGGGGATTGGGCGATGAAAAAAACTCATCGGGTTGGGATGACTCCACACGGCCTGCGACTTCACCATGCGTCCTGGCTTGAACCTGTAGCTTCTTGGCTAGGAAGGGGAAAAAAGGACAAGAAGAAATATGTAGGAGGAACCAACGCCATAGTAAATCCCAAAAGGAAATAGAACAGTGCTTCCATTGCTTAGAATATATGTAACCTATTCAGTTTCCACTTGAGATTTACAGCGGTCTTCCTCTACCCTCTTCTTTCAGTGAGGAAAACCAAGAACAAATGATCCAAGAGCAAATGATTACAAGTCATTTCGAGAACCCTAAAATTTTGGATCGAACCCTATGTGTGGTCTTAGTTTGAAACGCGCTTTAGTTGAGAATTTCAAAAGAATTTCGCTTTATGGTGATTTCGAGAACCCTAACTTTTTGGATCGAACCTGATGTAGTTTTGGTCATAGTTTGAAATCCGCTTAATAACGGTCAAGAGGAGGTAAATCCCCATATTTGCAATAAAAAAAATCACAATGCTTATTATTTATTATTTTCATAATGATTTTTTTTTTTTTTTTTTTGATAATGATAATAGGATCAATCGTATCAAAGAGATTTAGAACAGTTGGTGAAGGAGCATGTTGTTAAGGTGCTCCATAAGCAAAAGACACTGATTTTAGTCACGTTGATACCAAAAAATCCAGTATGGTTTTTGCTGGTGCAGCTCATGCCGGGTGCGATCCTTGGGTGACTTTGATGGCTTAGATGCTCCTAAGTCGTGGCCTCTCAGCCACAGGGTAAGAGTGATTTCTAGGATTCACCCACTTATCAACAAAAAAAAATATAATAGGATGAATCGTAGGTTATTAATCATGATTATAAAATCTAACCTTGGGTTAATGTTAAGAAGCCTTTTTTAGTTTGTAATGAAAATCGATATAATAAATAAAGGTGTAGGTTGGCCCTCAAATGACACAGTGCATAGTGGTGCATATACCATAGCTTGGAAAACATGAAATTGAGGTTGCGAGAGTTTGTACAGTATTCTCATATTTGAAAGGAAGGACAATAAGTCCAAACATCGACTTGCAATAGAATTTTAAGGGGAATTTTAAGGGTCATACTAGCCATTTATGGTGAATAGTGGGAACATTATAGCTCGTGATAACATATTGAGGCTAAATATTCCATGTTAGTTGGAGAATGGATGAGGTTATTTCGTTGTCTTTGGACCATTCGAAACTTTTGTTGAGTCACTAGTTTCGGCATGCTCACTAATGGGGCTTGTTGTAACGGTTACATGTACTCTTGAAAAACTTATCTTTGCTTTGTTTTGGAGTCTCTTTTCTCAAAATCCTAGCAACATGTATTGCAGTGCTGAGGTATTTGTGTTTTTATTTGAAGTTATCTTTCACTTTGAGCTTGTGTTTGTTAACTTGTTTTGCTGACCAACCACAAGATGACCCCGTGAGTTAGTTCATATCCAATTTTTGCACTGTCTTGGAAAATTGCACAATCGTAGAGAGGAACCAGTATTTCTCTTAGGAATTACGTAGAGCAGCGCGACAATCATCGATACACTTCAGAAATGTGCAGAGCAGTCCAATTTCTTAGAGAAATTGCACACAACATCTAGACATTGGGCTTCAGCTCAGGAATTACACAAACCCAGATGACAGCTTATTTTCAGAAGGGAAATTTTGCAGAGCATCAGAGGCAGCTAGAGCCACTCAAGCTCAGAATTGTGCATAAACATTCCTTCAGCTACTGCCCGATGCACGTGTCGGCAAGTTGCTCGGTTCCCTCGTGAATTGCACAATTATTCCTTGTGTGCATGACAATATTTCCAAAAGAAGAAAAAATCGAAAAGAATCGATAAAAAATAGGAACCTACTTTTAGCATTGGGGTTTACACTCATGTTAATTTTAGAAATTTCTCGCCACTTGTCACATTTTCCTAGACTTTTGGCATGTGCGTCTAAAACCCTGATCTACCAAATCTATTTAGACAACACTGAAGAGATCATTCTACACATTCAATCTTGGAGCTTTAGCATTACCAATGCATCAAGGAATCTTTGGCACAGTCGGCACAATTTTTCTTGGTAAGTTTTTCTTTTCAAGTCTTTTGTTGTTTTTTCTATTGCTTTTATTTCCTTGGCTTATGTGAGTGATGTTTTGCATGTTTTACTGAACGACCATCGTCGTTTTAGTTTTTTTTAACTTGAAGAATTGTTGTTTCAAGTTCCTCATTGTCTTTCTTAAGTGTTGCATACATAACATTATTTTTGCAATAACAGTTGTTGTTGTAGCGAATCTCCCCACGAGCTTCGTTGTTCATTTTTTTGCCTGATTCTTGCATTGGTTTTTATTGCATGGATGAAAATTCACTCCTATCTACACCATCCTTCGCTCATGCATTCATATTTACTCGTTTTCAAGTTTCCCTTGGGCGGATATGGGTTGTCTTGGCTTAAATCTCACTTTGCCTCGCATGCACTGCGCATTCTATGACCTCAAGGCTCTACCATGGCTCCAGGAATTGTGCAAAGGCTACCTGACACTCACCTCTGTCTATGCTTTGCGCAGTTCTCAGGTACAGTGCCTAGTCTTCCCTTTTGGATTTTGCAGTTCTGGTCCACAGTTAACCCAGTTGGATTGTGCTCCACACAGTTCCAGTTAGCAATAGGTCTCACTAGCGTCTCAGACTGTGTGATACGCAATTCCAGCTGAAAGTCTCCCAAACTATGAGAGTCACTACTTTGTAATCTTTCCCAACAATCACCCAGCTTGTTGTATGAACGATCCTTCAATCACTTTGTGTTTTTAGGTTGACATTTACTTTCCATGAGTGTCTTATCTATCTTTAGGTACATTAATTGTTGAACACCCTCTCAGCATTACACGCATCATGGTTTCCAGGAGAGGTAGATCAAAGGACACAGTAGAGAGTAGCACTAGATATGGGGTTGAACATGTGCCAATGAACTTGCCCATCTATGCAAACAAGTAGTTATTCATAGAGAAGGACATGAAGATCACATGGACAGAAATAAAGGACATATTTGCAGGTATTTTTAAGGAATATCTAGAGGATCAACAAGTCTATGTTAACATTCACAAGTAAGGCTTGTACATGATTGCATGCAGGTACCCCGCCTTCCCGTGTGAGTATATCATTCACTAGGTTGTCTCACATAGCAAACATAAGATGATGACATTGAGCAATACAAGTGGAACACAACTTGCCGCCTTCAGGTCAGAAAACTACCATCAGATGTATCATTTTCTGCAACCAGTGAGCTACATGGATGCAATGTCCTTCACTCCCAACAAAAATGTAGACTCTAGAGATATCATGATGCGTTGGGTAAAAGAGGCATCGAAGTTCAGGATGGCACCCAATCACGTCTACAAGATGAAGTTACTCAGGAAGGATTACCAACTCCTAGTCATCTTTGCATGTCGCTTTTATGGCCAAGAGAGCACAAATACCTTCCCGCAGAGTCGGGTTGTTATGTTAGATCAATTGGAAAATGAAGGAAGGCCTTTCAACTGGTTGGACATGTTGGCTCTTTAGTTGAAAGTGCATGTGTCAAATTCCTGGAATCTGCCTAAGGATGGACAAGCAAGACTCTATATGTTCGCGTACCTGATTGATGGAATCTATGCCCAACAACAGTTCCATGGCAGGGGTGGACATGGACACCATCGAAGGAAGCTATGAATGTTTATTGAGAGTTGCGCTTTGATCAAAACTACCAAGGAGTCATGGAAAGGTTTTTTGACCACTTCATCACCCGTTGTACATGATGATATTTGAATACGATCCACCTTAGATGTCCCATCCCTCACCTGGTGGTACTTTCATCAAGATGTTTGGCATGGAGAACCCTCTACATGAGCTACCTAGGTTTGCCACAGACAAGCTATTCATTCAAAAGGATGCATACCACATCTCCACAAGGTTATCAATAGGACTCCACAAGAGGAAGAGGTCCCCATCGCCTACTCTTCCTTTGTGGGTTAGGCTGTATGAGATCGATACCTTGAAAAAATGTAGATTTCAATACTGAGGACTTGAAGAAAATTAGGTTTGGCACCAAGATCTTCAATCTGTATGATCCCCACAGCATATGAAAGAGCCACTATGCAAAGGTATACTACCCATGGATCCATGGGGCATGTCATTGGTCAGAGGAAGATCCTTGAAGGTGTTGCTATAAGTTCTCAAGGCTCAATGAACTGACCAACATGGCTATAGAATGGAAAGCAGCTGAATGCAATAGCACCACAGGAAGCAACAACAATAGCAATAATGAGCAGCAAACCAACACACGACAAAAGTAAGAGGAAGATTGTGAAGAGCCCAAAGGCTAACCAAAGCTACAAGTTCAAACAAGATCCACTTTTTGAGAGAGTAGCTTTGGAGATAGATGCAAAGAGGTTAAAAAAAGAAAGGAGAGTAGCAAAGAGTAAAAGGGAGAAGCAAAGACTCAAAGAATTGGAGAGGAAGTTGCAGGAGACAGAGAAGAAGCTCAGAACAGAATAAGAACTCAGGAGGAGAGAAAGGGTAGAAACACAAAAAGAGGAACAGGAAGAAGGAGAAGACGGACTAACAAAGAAAACTATGTAGATACAGGTTAAGACAGAAAAGAATCTAGCAGATGATGAACAAGGTGAGCAGGTGCAGGTTCGAGAACTTGATCAACAAGTTGAGTAGTTGGTTGAGGCAACATACATGGAAACATAACAGGAGCTAGAGGATGAAGACATCGATCTCATGCCAAGGGCATACGATGTGATACCACACTCTCTGCCACCTCGAGAACCAAAACCAGTCCCGAGCGAGCAAGGAGAAGTTGTTCTCCTTGATGATGATTTGGATATGGATGTGTACACTGTGGCATTTGATGAGGCACAATTGACAATTATATAGGCACGAAGAAAACAACTCCCAGATGATCATACATCAACTACGCACATAGAAGAAAGGGTGATTGTACCAAATGTTAGAAGACATTCAGTTTCCATTGATAAGGCTTCTAAGGCTTATACAGTAGCCATGAGTTCAATGGTCAAGTTCTTGATAAAAAAGAATGATCGAATGGGAAAAAACTTTCAAGAGGCCAAGCAAAGAACAAAGCAGTCTATAGGAGTTTCCATGAAAAAGATGAATAAACAAATAGTGGTGGAGATATCAACTTTGGAGGCCACCATGCAAACAATGTATAGAATATTTGTCACTGTGTAGAAAGTGGTTTTCCATTTATAAGGATTTTCAACGATAGTGTGTGCAGATGGTCCAAACTCTTAAATACATTCACACTACTATTGTGCACATGCAAAAATGGAAAATGAGGTACAAGGGAGCCCTACTTTGCTTTCGTAAGAGGAAGAAGCTAGAGGTTGAGCTGTACAAAGTATGGATTTAGATGTTGATCAAAAACTATGAGCATCTCCCTCTGCTCATCACTAGTGTTGAGGCTTTCTATGCATGAAGCACAAGATCCCTTCCATCGGAACTGTCACCCACGGAATGAGGAGGAATCAAGTCATGTTGGATGTCGATAAGTACATAGAGCAATTGACGCGTGTAGCCACCAGCGATGACTTGCAACTTAGCGTAGATAGCATGAAAAGGTACATCAATGGTCCAACCAAACTCATCACAATTTTGCGCATGCTTCAAGATGCGCTGGATAGAGGTTTCAAAACCATATACCTAGAAGCCATGTTAGTAAGAGTCCGCTTTGAAAAAAATGTCATCAAACACTCAGGGGCACAATAGCGCAGTACCAGGCTTGGTATCAGTGCATTGCCAAAGACCATCATGATGTGGTTACTGAGTTGGTCTTTACACAAGACCCCGGGTGATGTTGTTTCTCTTATCAAGCTTACTAAAGCCTATATTTTTCCCACATGAGTATATGTGGAAATTGTTTTATTATAAACATATTGTAAGTGAAATTCCAAGTGTCGTTAGTGGAATGTGAAAATTCACTATTGTAATGTGAAGAGTCATGAGGGTAGTCCCAGGGTCAAAGAGAAATTTCAAGGGTCACCCTACCCTTTTCTATATATAGAACCTCATAACTCATAGTACAGGATTTTGGGAGAAAAGCTTTTGGCTAGGCATTTATTACAGAATGCTAAAAGAGTATTGTTCAGACCTGTCCCCTACCATCACTGTTATGAAACCAACTCACAAAAAGATAGAAAAGATAGATGAAAGCCTTAGAAATAAGCCTCTTCGAGGGCAAAACCTCCTCTACATTACACAAATGAGCAATTCTTGGATGATGCAAATGACAAGACCTCATTTCTATATATAGGAGTCTAAGGGGTCATAATATAATTAGAGTTTCCATAACAATAATAATCTAAGGGCACACTAATAACAATAGTGGGCTTCTATGGGGCACAGTAATAATAATATGGGGACTACATGGGCACAACAATATAATAAGGGGGTTGTACTAATAACAATAAGGGGTTACACTAGTAGTATAGGGACCTAACATAACCCTCTCCTTCAAAAAGTATTGTCGTCAATGCTTCAGTAGTTCTTGATGCTTCTGTATACAATTCTTGTCCTCCCATGTGGAATCTTCAGTGACTAAGTTCTTCCACTTTATGAGATACTCTAAAATTGATTGATTTTATAGCTTTTGTGTTTTTGTTTGTGTCATTGCTCCAGGTTCCAATATGATTTTTCCTTCCTCGTCAAGTTTTGGCAATATTGTTCGAACTGAGATCTTTTACAACTTTTGAATGAGTGGCGACACTTCTTCATCCTTCTCCCATTCATCCCTTGCTTCCTTTATCGAATCTAGTTGGATAATAGAAACAAC
>APFE030274324.1:160791-173153 GCA_000404065.3 Pinus taeda | reverse complement strand
ACTAATTAACTCAAACTGAATTAATTAATTAATTTACAAACTGCTGTTAATATCAAATTCGAATTTTACTTCCTATTTCTAGTCCAGGGACTGACTAAAATAGGAATCCACATTGAACTACTAAAAATAGAACTTCTATTTTTAGCACTTCCATTTTTCATTCCCTGTTGCCCAATCCAGCACTGGTACCCAAACTGCTATTTTTAGCACTTCCATTTTTCATTCCCTGTTTCCCAATCCAGCACTGGTACCCAAACTGCTATTTTTAGCACTTCTATTTTTAGCAATTTCTTGTTGCCATTTTCAACAATCCCTCTCAACAAGAAAGGCTTCCTCTCGAACCCGCTCCTATTCCTTCGGAATGTTTTGCATGCAACACTTCTACCAAGTGTAGTTGCTCCAACAACTCTCAGAACAAAAAAAACTCCCAACTGACCTCTCTGTTGGGATCAATGTTTTAAAACTCCGACTCTGACTCTGACTCGATCGAGGATCGACTCCGACTCCGACTTCAAAATGGTAATGACTTGGCCGACTCGATTTCAATTACTCGATCATTGTAAAAAATACATTAAATATTTTTTTTTTTTAATAAAAAAACATAATTTTAAAGATTTTCATTCATGTTTCCAAACACACAGCATTATAATATAGATGGAAGACAACATATGATCAAAGTAGGCTCATGAACCAATCCATTATATCAAGATTCAAAATGGTACCCAGTGCACTGTCCAATGGCAGTACATAGTCAACTATCATACATGATCAAAGACTCAAAACAAAAAACACATAACCAAGGAGGCTAGAAATGGCTTCTACAACAAAATTAAACTATGAGTCGTGAACAGACTCCAGTACTAGTACTACTAGCTAGTAGCTACTGCCAGAGGAGCCAAGATCATGTCTATCAACCTCTGGATCATCATCAGAGTCAGACAGGGGGCCCCATGGCTCCTCCTCCTCATCATCATCTCCAACTACAACTGTAGAAGTGGTACCACTAGCAGGCTGTGCAACTGCAACAGATGCAAGCTGAGATAGAGTAGATATGTGGCTGCGCTTCTGTCGTGGCTGAGGAGAGGAAGCACTTACAACTGGAGTCCTTGCTGGCTGTGAGACTGAGGCTGGTGTATTGGGATCTGCATTCAATTGAATAGCATGTTCAAGTTCAACTGATGTCTCGATATCTAAATCTAAATGAAGATCCTCATCAGGATCAAACTCTGCTGGACGACTCTCCACTACCTAATCTGATGTTGGATCAATGTCTTCCAACACAATGGGATCTAAATCAAGTCTTTTGTTCAGCAATTGGTTTTGTCTGAGCCAGAGGTTGTATTAGACATAAACTAGATCATTTAACCATTTTTTATCCAAATGGTTTCTCTTCTTTGTGTGAATCCTCTCAAATACAGACCAATTGCGCTCACACCCAATTGCACTACAAGTTTGACTCAAAATACGAATTGCAAACCTTTGTAATTTAGGACAATGGCCACCAAAGGCCTCCCACGATTGTGCTGTAAAAAACATAGGAGTGTAATGAGTTAGCTCAACAAAATTACAAAATATATCTAACTTTCAAATTATAAATGATTTAGCAAACTTAAAAAAAAAAGTAAAACTATTAAGAATTTGAAAATTGAAATTTTTGTTTACTTGGCTCATTTACTTCTCTTGCAATCTTTGCTAGGTTCTTCCCAAAGGTACTTGAGGTATTGCTGAAGGTTATGGCCTGTCAGTGTATCTCCAGCTGATCAGACTCCAATGGGCTCATGCGATCAATGCAATCAATCAGTCCATCTTTGACCTCCCCCTTCAAAGCTCCTGACTCCTTAGCTTTATAATGATACCATGGGTTCAAAAAATACCCAGCTGCGTGTATGTGGTGATGGAGTTGATTGTTCCATCTTTCATCAATGATTGCCTAAATGGGCCCATACTTTGCCTCTCTATCCTTGTATATTGTCTTTATTTTCTCCTTTGCTTGATCCATAGCCTCATAAATGAAGCCCATAGCCAACCTTTCCCCATCCACCAACCGCAACACCTTAACTAGTGGCTCAGCAAGCTTCACAATCTCTGCTGCCTTTCTCCAAAAAGTTTCTTCATAGACTTTCTTTTTCAATTCTTTGCCTTCCGGTTTGTTAGACCAATTGCTTTGATTCCATTCATCACTGGAAAACATCTTTTGCAAGTTTCTATGTTGGGAAAGCATAGATTGCAATGTCAAAAAATGTGTAGCAAATCTAGTGATGTCAGGCCTAATAATATCCTTGCCCCTAGTGTGTTTCCTCATGAGACTCAAAATCAATGTATGGTTGTAGATAAATTTTGTTATGATTTTGGCATGATCTATAGTTTTTTTGACCCAATCTATTTTTCCAATATCCTCAAGCATGAGGTCTATGCAATGTGCAACACATGGGGTCCAAAAGATGGTCTTGCATTTTTCCTCTAACAGTTTACCAGCAAGAACATAGTTAGAGGCATTATCTGTGATGATTTGAACAACATTAGCCACCCCCACCTCCTCAACAACCTGATCCAATAGCTGAAACAACAAGTGGCCATATTTTACCTTATCAGATGCATCAACTGATTTTAAGAACATGGTTCCCTGTGGGCAGAATACAATAAAGTTTACAATGGTACGGTTTCTTTGATCAGTTCATCCATCTGACATGATGGTACACCCTGTTCTCGCCCATGAGTTCTTGAACTCTTGCAAATACTCATTAATGGATTGAATTTCTTTCTGCAAACGAAACCCCCTTAGCTCATGCATAGTAGGGCCTTTGAAACCTTTTCCAGCAGCATGTATGGCATCAAACATAGGCTCATAATATGGTGAACGAGCAACATTAAAGGGGATATCAGCATCATACCACCATCTAGCTATGTACTCACAAGCAGTCTCCCTCAATTCTTTCTTCCAATGGTCATCTAAAGTGGGCTGCATTTGAGTTTTACAAACTTCAGGACCATGTGCATCTGATGGAGAGAGGCCAGAGTGAAATAACTTTTGATAGTCACATCACCCTTTTTCATTCTACCCTTTCCTTATCTTGAACAGAACCAAAAGAGGGAGGAACATATCGGAAAGGATTGGATGCATTGGTTTGAGGGATAGAGGAAGAACCCTCAAAATCATAATGGGGGTTGGCAGCCATCATTTTTTGTATCTCCCTCTTCCTCCCAATTTTAGCCTGTATGTCTTTTTGCCTAGCCTTATCTTCTTTAAATTTCTCAATGTTGGCCAACAAATTCTTCCTAATCTCCCCAATTTCTGGTGAGGTACATGGGATAATTTGGCCTCTAATCCCTGCCAAGTGTTGCTTCAGCCTATTAATGCCCCCTGGACCTTCCTTAATTTTCCTATGGCAAATTTGCATTGCATTTTGACTATCACCATTTCCCCAAACCATATGCCAAGCAGAATCTCTTGCTTTAGTGCCATTTTTTTTTGAATAGGAAATAAATCAACATCTGAAAAAATAAAAAAAAAATAAAAAAAAATAAAAAAAAAAAAAAAAAAAAAAAAAAAAAAACCTTGATTCAATGTTCATTTATTTGACAAAAAACACTCTCTAAGCTTTCGAGATATGCACCTAAAATTTACTAAGCAAAAACAGATTTATAGAGGTGAAAAAAAATACCTCCAGGCACAAACTGCCTCCTCAAGCTTGCTCCAAGAATCAGCTCCTCAATGCTGCTCCAAATGGCTGCCCGAGAAGCTCCTCACTCCAACTACAATGCTCCTCCAAGACTCCTCACTGCTACTCCAAAACAAGCTCAAGAACTGCTCACTAACTCTCAAAGAAGACTCTCACTCAAATGCATAAGATTGTTGTGAGAGAATGAGAGCACTTGGATGTGTTAAATAGGGTTTGGGAGGGGGATATGGACCCCAAAATACAATTTGCAAATTCATATAACAATTTGGACTCCAAACTAACCACCAAACAAATTTAAAATCCATTTAAAAGTTGTTAAATCGCTGAGTTAGCGTCCCGCTGGCCGTTTCTTGTGACTCGGCCCAGTCATAACGGAAACGGTCCGTTTCGGCCGAGTCATGGCTGACTCAGCCGTCCAAACCGATTCACCCACTGTTTCAATGTGGAGGCCTCCGACCCGGATCAACCTGGCCGAGTCAATGTTGACTCGGCCGTTTTTTAAAACAGTGGTTTCAGCCCATATAAGGTTTTCTTCAATCTGCATACATGAGACTTCTTCTCATGAGTTTCAAAGCCCTCTAGTTGTTCAATGTATATCTCCTCCTCTATTACCCCGTTCAGAAATGTCGTTTTGACATCCATCTGATGGATCTCCCATCCCATCTAGGCTGCAAGAGATATCACGGTCCTAATAGATGTATACCTGGCTACCGGGGCGAAGGTATCCTCATAGTCAATCCCTTCCTTTTGAGCATACCTCTTAGCCACAAACTTGGCCTTGTATTTCTCAACACTGTCATCTGCAACGTATTTGATCTTGTAGATCCATCTTGAACCTACCACCGATCGGTCTTGAGGTCTTGGAACCACCTCCCAAACATCATTTACCATTATGGAGTTGTATTCCTCTACCATGGCATCTAGCCAAACCTGACATTGAGCTGCCTCCTTGAAACTGGCAGGCTCTCCATCCTGAGCTACTAATGCCTAATATCTATCTGGTTGTTTTCGCTCCCTCTCATTGTTTCTTGGGGCACAGATGAAGTCCTCTGCATCTCGCAGAATCTGACGAAGTTCCTTGCTAGTTCTTCCTCTGCCAGCAGGTGCTTTTGTTCACTCCTCCTCCTCATCCTAAGAATCTTCCTGTCCTGAGGAAGAATTTTTTACTTCTGTTGGTTGAAGAGGCTTAACCAACGGCTCCTCTTTCGACTGCTCCTCAGAAGGCATCTCGCGAGATCTTCTGAATGCCTTGTCCTCCATGAACTTTACATCTCGTCGTACTACTACCTTCCTACTCCCTGGAAGATAGATTTTGTATGCCTTAGCGTTCTCGCTATATCCAGCTTCTTCCTCTTTTCTTCGGGTATGTGACAATATGCTAGACTCCCAAATATATTGAAATGCCTAACTTCAGGTGTCTTCCCTATGAAGACTTTCTCTGGAGTAATCTTGTCCACTGCCCGATAAGGAGTCTTGTTCTGAACATAGACTGTTGTGTTGCATGCTTCTGCCCACAGGAATTTTAGCATATCCTGATCATACATCATGGCCCTAGCTGCTTCTACAATAGTCCTGTTCTTTCTTTCTTCTACCCCATTCTACTCCGGATTATATGGAGTTGTCCACTCTCTTCTGATGCCCTCGTTAGCACAAAAATCAGTGAAGTCCTTATCGACATATTCTCCACCATTATCTGAGCGCAAAACTTTTATTTTATTCCCAGTCAGATTCTCCATTAGAGCCTTGAACTCCTTGAATCGATAGAAAACCTCATCCTTGGTTTTCAGAAAATAAATCCAAGTTTTCCTTGAGTGGTCATCAATGAAGGTAAGGAAATACTCGGCACCACTGAAAGCTTTGACGGACATAGGTCCGCAGATATCAAAGTGTATCAATCCTAGTACAATCTTGGCCCTGTGTTTTCTCTTAGGAAATGTTGCCTTGGCATACTTCCCTAGAACACATCCCCTACATAAATCATCTTGTTCCGTACTCAGATCCAGAACTCCTGTTACAGTGCTCCTGAGAATTCTCAGAGCTCCATGGTGCAAGTGACCCATTCTTCTGTGCCATAGTTCGTTCAAGTCATTGTCTCCATGACTGCCTATTAGTGTCATTGGTGATTCTAGTTGCAATCTATACAACCGATTACTTTTGATCTCGATCTGCACTTTCTTTTTCCAGCTCGGGTGTTTGACATATACCTTCTCTTTGATGAAGTAGACATCATAGCCCTTGCCTTGTAGTTGTGACACGAAAAGTAAGTTCATCCCCAATCCTGGTACATGCAGTACATTTGTAGCACGAAACCGTTCTCCCGATTCTGTTTGAAAAACTATGGTACACTTCCCTACTGGAGTACACTTTCCCTCGTTCCCCATGGAGATCTAAAAGTTCATCTTCTCTTCTCGATATTTTGAGAAACACTCCCTGATTCCCATCATATGCCATGAAGTTCCACTGTCAATATACCATACTTCTGATGATGCAGCACTAGTCATACATACCACTTCTTCTTCCAGCCTGGAAGCCAACATGGAGAAATCAAAATCTCTTTCTCTTGTGCAATCTTCTGAAAATTTGTGTAAGTCCCCTGACGTGGATGCCTCTGCATCATGGTCTCGACCCATAACTGATTTTCCATTTCTGTCTCTGATTACTTCCTCTGATACCATGTGAAAATTCTATCATTGCAACAACTAATTTATTTTTCCTACTTATTCCACAATAAGTTATTTATGAAATTACTTCAATAAGCATTAAAATAAATATTGTTGTAGATATCACACCATAAAACAGAAACAAACATATGCACAAGCATTAACACATTGACACAGATATTTTGGACAACAGTTCCCGGAAAAACCCAATGTGGGAAAACCAGTGCAGCAAGGGAGGATTTTATTATTCAGCAATTTTTCTGTACAACAGGGTACCAAACTAACTTACCCACAGAGAGAAATAATTCTCCAACACTTCTCCCAATCCCAACGCCAGCCCGGCTAACCTCTTCATGGCTCTCAAACCCTCTGCGTCAGCCCTGGGCCTCTCTGCATCACTCACGCAGGCACAACAAGTGACTGCGCAGTCTTTTGTTGCCTCTGCGTCTGCCTCTCCTGCCTTAGCGCTAATCTCCAGTGGTTGATCCCGCCTCTCTGCTCCGTACTCACTGCCTCCTGACTACTCACCAGACCACTGGTTCGATTTCTCAGCTAACCGCGCTCCAAAAATTGAACTGATTGGTCTTCCTCAGTGTGTTCTCCAAGTGACCCTCAAGCTTCCTCTTATACTTTTCTCATTGACAAATCAACAGTCAAGCTTAAGTCCCTAATCAACTGTAAAGACTGCTTTTCCATTTATTTCAAAATATAAAGATTGTACAGACTGATATGTAAAGACTGCTTTTCCATTTAATTCAAAATATAAAGATTGTACAGAATGATATGTAAACACTGCATCTGCGTACCTGATTCTCTGCGTAATTCTCTGCGTACCTGGTTCTGGTCTGATGTTGATCACATTGCTCCAAGTTTTCTGCGTCCATTACCAAACCAACTTATGCCTCCCTGCCTATCTGGAATCCACCTCTGCGGTTCCCAGATCCAGAGGACTCCGAAATGGATGTCCACTAGCCCCCGTGCCCAAAACTCCAAGAACAGCTCAAAATTTCCCGATTTACAGTTCCAAAATTGAGCCCTCTGCTCATCCCTGCTCATCCCTCCAACAGACTGATTTTCTTCCCCCCCGCTACTTCTCCTTTCGACTATGTTTATATAGGGAAGGTTTCTTCCCCCCAGAAACCCTCACCTCCTTTTCCTCCAATTAATCTCAAGATTTAAGCTTATCCATTCAGATATTTTCACTTGAGTTGGTCATTAAGATATTTTCACTTGAGTTGGTCATTATTTATTAAATGAGATTTTACCCTTATCATCTCAACCGACTTCGAGAATAGGATATTTTCTTTTAAGTACTTTATTGTGAATTGTCCAAGATTTATGAAGTAAAGTAAATCTTGTCCATTGTAATAATGATTATTTATTTTTAAATAAATTTTATTAATAAAAAATAAAATATTTTATTGTTCTACTTAATAAATAAGGTATTAATTAATACTTTCTTAAAACTAATTCATTTTCTTTCATAGACATTTATATGATTAAATTAGTATGTATACTAGTGCAATGCCTGCGATGCATGTGTATGTAGCTATCATACACACGTCTCGTAAGCATGCTAATAATCAGTGACTTAAGTTGGGTCATTACATCAACGGCTAAGATTAGATCTGACTTGATCTGTGACTTTCGGATGATTCTAACACAGTTTTATATTAATACACATTAATATTTTATTTTCCCTAAGTTTAGACTTAGGGACTCCATTAAAAATACTAATTATTTTAATATCTCCCAAACTGTTTAAAATCTGCCCAAACCCTTTCTGGGTATTGGAGATCTCATGTGCCTTAGCCGCTCCACCAATTTTCGTGGCTAGAGCACATCCGATGCTTCCCCAAATCAACATGGTTGTGATGTAAATGCTTAAAAGATGGCTTATCAATCCGACTCTTCTTATGAGAATACTTCAATTTGAGATTCCTTGTACCTTATGGTAGGATTATGAATACCTCCCTAGTTAAGAGGGAGCGTTGGAGAACGTAACTAGATTCAGTCTTCATAATGACCTTTGTAAACATGACATTGTATATTTTATATAAAAAGAGAAAAACAAATTCTATTTATTCAAGCATGGCTTTCATGCTCAAAGTCTAGGTCAAAGCATGTTCTTCATGCTTCTAGGTCTTGTTGAGCAAAAGAAGAATTTATGTCATGTATTATAGTCCCATTTGGACTTGTTGTATCAAAAGAAAAATATTATTTGTAAGTTGTATAAGCCAAATTATCCTCCAAGACCAAGTTGGCCCTACAAAGGAGAAGTCAGTCCAAAGGCAGCATATTCGACCCCTCAAGAAGACTATAAATAAGAAGGAACTTCGACTCATTTGTGATATCAAGCACAACAAGTTCGATCTGCAATCAAAGAAGAAGAAAAGCAAGTGTGAAGGACAGGAAGGCAACGAGGAAAACCTAGTTAAGGAACGAAAGATGAAATCAGACCTAATTTTGTCCACACGTGTGAGAATCTAGGGTTTTTGGGCCAATCACAGGGCCAAAAATTGCAGGACAAAATTGCAGATCTGAGGTGGAGGTTGAGACCTAGTTGGAGCAAACTTTGAAGACGTTGGATCTTTGTTGACCTTTCCATCTTGCTTGAAGAAGATCTTGTTGAAGGGTTGACTTGGTGCTTCGAAGGAATCTTGGCTTTGGTCTTTGGGTTTTGGAAGTCTCATTTTGAATTGATTCTATAAGAAGAGAAGTATTATTTCTGGGTTTTCCCCTTAGAGGGGTTTTGCCCTAGCTTGGAGCCTATATCTTGTGTACTTTGTCTTTTTGTGAACTTCATTGTTTTGGTAATTGCTTGATGAACAAGAAATGAAAAGTAATAAAAGGCCAACTAACATCACAAGTAATTATCAAGAAAGAAAAGTCAACTATGATCTACAAGAACTTTGATTTTCCAACAATTTCAACATGCAGTTAGTTGAGAATTGATCGCATTCCACATATGTTCTTCATAGATTTTATGCCTCGTTGGGATTAGCACCAATTCGTTACCCTTGTTGGATTGGCACTGATCTCTATTTCTCTCTATCACGCCTTTTATTCCTAAAACACAAAAAATAGTGATTGTCCTAGTAGTTCCCTATCAGAGCGTACCTTGTCAATAAGGGACTTTACGATCAGGTACTATTTGGGAGGTAACAACAGGCAACAATAAAATTTGGGTGATAATGGTGGAAAAGATTCCTATAATAAGCATAAAACTTCCTATATGTAAAAGAGATAACGATTACAATAAAATAACATCATATAATTGCTCTATTTTAAAAGACAAAGACAATGAGGATCTTCTCGAGTATAAATATACTCTATGGGGCATCTCTATGAAGCGTCATGCCTCTTGACAATTTAGGCAACTTCACGGAAGATTTTGTTACTATTTATTAATATTCTATTCACACTTCTATTATTTTATAATATGATTTATATCTAATACCCTGCAACCCTCCTTAAAACACTTTGTCATTGAAGTGTTGATAAACAATTAGTTTCATCGATTCCGTAATATTCAACCATGAAACCTAATAAGCAAATAACGCATAGAATTATCTTATACCCACTAAAGCAACGCTGAGATTTAGACACAACACAAGACCCAGAATAAGATGGCGATTGATTGCAAGAGAAAGAAGGCAAGGGAGAAGCATTCAATATGTCTAAGACCTCAAATCGGAAGATGAAGGGATCATGAAGGAGTCGTGAGGGAGTTGGTCAAAGCATCTGATATCAAAGATCTCTCTAACGAGGGTTTGAATGTTGTGTTCTTTCTTTTGCATATTTAGCCATCTTTGTGGATGCATTTCCTTTGTGTGTTGTCTGCATGGAGCTTTGAATCTTTTGTGTATCTCTTCACGTCAAGGTCTATTGAGATCTCATATCACACTTTTCTTCCCTTTTTCTTCAAATTTTTAACTTTATATAAATTTCTGATAAGCTAGGATTTTGAAAAATAAAAATAATAATAATAATAAACTTGCCTCTTTTTAAAAACTTTAACTCGGCGTCGAGTCCCAATAGCACAACTAGTTGAGAAAGGGTTTCATTAGTAAGGTGGCCTGTGTTCAAATGTCACCAGGCTGCTAAGCACATGCGTTGGGAGGATGTTGATTTATGGTAGCATTGGATGTGTTCTAAGCCTCAAAATTTGCAAGAAGACTAGGACACATGTATTCCACGATACCTAGAAATCGTTTTGACAAATTCCAACCAGAGACAGTTTTATTAAAATAATTAATTATTTTTAATGGGTGCCTAAGTCTAAACTTAGGAAACTAAATAATTAAAGGGTATTAATTAAATTGAGGGTGAAGCTTCTAGAAGAAGACGAGAATCAAGTCAATATGATCACAGCCATTGATTAGAATCTAATCTAGGTCGTTGATTACTCAACTAGAGGATTATAAGGACTTAGATGGGCATTTGGAAAACACACCAGGTAGATACTCAGTTACCCAAGTACAATCTATTTTCTCACTGGTCGAAGTTCGGCAAGAGGAAATCGAATCAGAGGGAGAGTTGCAGGTGAGAAGGAGAGAGGGCATCAGCATCATTCGGGAGTGCAGGAGCAGAAAGAAGACGCAGAGCAGAGGAAGGAAAGCGCAGAGGCTGTGACACTGGGACTGCGCGGTCCCTACGCAGAAGATGACGCGGTGAGATGCAATGGGGGTAGCAAGTCCTCTCCAGAAATTTCTCACAGAAATCCCTCTTCTATTCTGCTGGTTGTATCTTGTACATGAGATTTTTGTCAAAGATCAATAAACAAACCCTCATCCGCTGCACCGGTTTTACCACTTTGAGTTTATACGGGGACAATTGTCCAAAAATAACTGTCATTGTGATTATACTTGTGCTAGTATTTTTCCTTGCATTTACTTTCTGTAGTATTTTAATTGTGAAGGTTGCAGTAGGATTTATTTCGGTATTTGCCGTAGAAACACTGTGAATAACTTATTTCTGAATTAATAAGTAGAAGAAATAATATCAGCCACTGCAGTTGGATTTCTATTAAGAAATTTTCACATGGTATCAGAGCTTAGTTAAGCAAGAGTCCAGAGTGGAAGAGCTAGCGTTGAAGAGAAGGAGGGAGTTTGAAATTGCTACATAGGCAAAAAATCGAATCCTAAAAGGAATTGCGTAGTCCAGTCTAGGAGGGCAAAATTTTCGCAGGAAAATCTCTCTCTGAGAGAGTCGATAGAGAGGAAGATTTCCAGATCGAAGTTTGTCAGTGACAAACAGAGCAGCACAAAGTAGTCTTCAAGTGAAGACGCAGTTTTTTCTGCAGTAGTTGCTGGGGCAGAAAAGCATCAGAAATCGATAAGAAAAATAGCACAAAGAAGGATGGAAAATCAAGATGTCTTTGAATTATCTTCCAGATTGGAAGAATAATTTGCATGCTTGTCAAGTTCACTGTTAGCAAATGTTTGGTATATTGATAGCAGGGCTTCAGCCCATATGACTGGAGTACGAGAATATTTCTCAAGCTATCAAGAAGAGCAAATGGACTTCCAGATTACTATGGAAAACAAAACGAAGTGTACTCTATTAGGGAGAGGAACTATAGCATTTCAAACAGAAGCGGAAACCAGCATCCGAGCCAATATGTTCTACATGTGCTCAGGTTAGGAATGAATCTGACTTCAGTGTCCCAGTTACAGGACAAGGGATACAATGTATACTTCATTGGAAGGAAAGTATACGTCAAACATCCAAGCTGGAAGAAGAAGAGACAAATTGGAGCTCGAAGCAACAGACTATATAGATTGCAGCTCGAGTCTCCAATAGCACTAATAGGCAGCAATCATAATGGTTGAAAGGAACTAAATGAATTGTGGCACAGGCGAATGAGACACTTACACCATGGAGCACTAAGGATGCTCAGAGAGATTGTTACCTTAGTCACCAGGTTCGAGTTCGAGTTCGAGTTCGGCGACCATGAAATTCGAATAAAGTTCGCCAACTAAAATTTTGTCAATAAAATTCGACATATAGAAATTCGAAA
>APFE030274324.1:130107-150299 GCA_000404065.3 Pinus taeda | reverse complement strand
ACTTGGTAATGCAATGTACTAAAGCAAAACACTTGATCTACTTCTACAAACAATTTATCGGAAGCTTAATAAACCATGAGTAACATGAATAAGAACACATATAACTGATAAGAAGGAATCAATCACACATAACACAGAAGAATTTACCCAAGAAAATCACCTGCCTAAAACCCCATCTCTGTATTATCATACAAGTGGAAATATAGTCTGGATTACACAAAGCCTTAGCTCGGAAGCTATCAAGCTCTCAGTACAATCCCTCTGCTACTCATAGACAATCAAAGGCTTTTCACAAACCTTCTCCTCTGCCCTCCAAGCCTCCTATTTCCTTGTGCAACTTTCCTTGGGATCCAGTGCTGCCACCTGTGTGAATTGGCCTCTTCACACACTCACTAACCTTTGATATAACTACACAAACCTGAAGGAGATAAATCCTCATCATGGATGAGCTTCCTTTATAGGAAAAATATTCATCCAACTGATAGTACACTGTCCCTTCTCTGATCTCAACTGGGTCTCTGTCTAAACTGACATGCATGAGTTATTTAAGCTATAATATTCAATTATTTGAAAATACCAGTTGTTACATGCATGCAAGCATTAACAAACTGAATATCATTAATTTAACAACTTGTTAAATTAATCTATCTGGACTTGACTTAGTTAAATCAACCAACTAATTACAACTCATCCTCATCCTTTAACTGATGGTTAAATTCCTCAATCAAGTTCATAATTTCTTAACTAATTAACTCAAACTGAATTAATTAATTAATTTACAAACTATTGTTAATATCAAATTCAAATTTTACTTCCTATTTCTAGTCTAGGGACTAACTAAAATAGGAATCCACACTGAATTGTTAAAAATATAACTTCTATGTTTAACACTTCCATTTTTCATTCCCTGTTGCCCAATCTAGCACTGGTACCCAAACTGCTATTTTTAGCAGTGATATTTTTAGCACTTCTATTTTTAGCAATTTCTTGTTGCCATTTTTCAAAAAATAGCTACATGGGAAACTTGGAAAACATCATGGCATGGATCATGTCCTATTCACCTAGCCCAGGTCGACAAGGAAGAATCCGGTCAAAGGGAAGTCAAACGAAGAGACCTAAGGCAAACAAGACTTTGTTTTGTACACGTTTCTCTGTGATGGAATTCGAAGCAGTTTCTTGGACTCACGGACTTCAATAGCCACCTGTGTAAACTGAATCCAATGGAAATTACCTTAGATTTATGTCTCCAGCAACCAAAGAAGAGAATTCCGTATGCTTGTCTGCCTACGTGTTTTTGTTGTAGCTCATTTTTCTCCTTAAAATAGTTGTATAATTTCTCTATAAATACCTGTGTGAATAACGCAGAACCAGTTCAATTTTTCTCATGTGTTAAGTTCAGATTACCACTTTGTAATTTTGAGAACTCCTTCTCTGTTTTTAATATGAAGACTATGTGTTTCATGGATACCTGAAAGTGTTTGTTGGAGTGTTGATTAAGTACATTTAACCTGAGTAGTTGCAGAGGGTCCCTGCGCTGGCTAAGGTTACATTTCATTTGTTTTGTCTTTCATAGTTTAACTGTAAATTCACTGTGTTTTTCCATGATGTTTATAACCATTTTCTAACATTGTTCGTAATGTAGTTTTTGTCATCTTCTTACTAACGATAATAGTTTTATTTTAGTACAGTATAGTTCTTTTGTTCAATTTCTTTCTAGTTTCTTATCAGTAGCTTGAAGTTGAGTTCAGTAGTGTAGAGTAATTTGTTTCATTTGTTGTTCATTAGTCTTTAGGTTTTTAATTAAAACTGATCAGTGCCATTGCTGTTTTGCCATTTTATTACTAGTTTAGTGACTCATATTGTAAGTAAATGTTTCTGAAAAGTCCTTCTGGTTGATGGTTCATTTTAAACCAAGTGGTTGAATACTTCACTTATGTAATGAGTCTTTTCTGTATTTTTGTATTTATTTTCTATTATAATGATGAAGTACGGAATTCCTCAAAATGTTATCACAAGGAGGTTGTTCTCCCAAAATTTTCATTCAGTTTCCATAGTAGATTTCATTTTCAGTTTTTCATTAAGTTTTGATTCTGCAATAGACTAAACAGTAGTTGTAATCTCATTTTTAGTTTGAGTATTTCATTTTAGTTTTATTTCCATCATAGATAGTTGCAATCTCATTTTCAGTTTTAATATTTCATTTAGCTTTGGTTTTGTAATTTATTAGATAGTAGTTGCAATTTCACTCTTAAGTCCTTTTAGTTCATGATTTGGAATCAATAATAAATAGCAGAAATAGAAACTCTGTTTTCCTTTTCTTGATTAAGCTTTACTTCCAAATCTGGCCTAACACTCTAAGTCCTCATTTCATTTCTTTAGCAGAAGTGGATTTAATATTTTTGTTAAGTGTATTTTAAATCATTAGAAATTAAAGGATCAAAACCCCAAAACAACATAAAACTCAAAAACCACTGAAGTAAGAAGGGTCATCTAGCACATATAGTGCACTACACTTCTTCAGTTTATGATACCCTCATTGATAATTTATGTAGAGAAATTTAGGACACTAAATTGACCAAACACACTCATATTCAAAGTTTTAAGCGTTGTCACATAAGTGTCATCACGGTCGTTGTAAAGTGTATCTTTGGTGTCGCACTTGTCTTCGGAAAATTGTCACACTAAGAGAAGTATGTTGTCTAGGTTTTTTGGATGATCTATGTTGTGTCATCAAGTGTTCTAAGTGTGTGATCGCAATCAAGTATTGTCACTATTACATCAGCTTCATGATTCCCACAGTTAGTCAAATTTGGAAAACTTTCCAACTGGTCAGCCTAACCTCTTCTAACCTTCCTAAACTATGCATTGTGTAGTCTCATCCCTCAGGAAACAACCTTGCCTATTGGCATTACACAGTATGCAGTTCTTGCCTCCAAGAATTGCGCATTGTGTAGTATCACTGCTCAAGCTTGACCCTTGAGCTTCAAAACTATGCAATCCATCTCTCCAACCATGCCTGAACTACACATTGCGCAGTTTTAGTCCTCAAGCCCAACCCTTGAGCTCCTTAACTACACAATTGCATAGTCACCTGACCTTCATATCCTTCCAACATTGCATAGTGGGAAACTTCAGTCATCAAGCCCTTATCTTGGCTCCTTGAGCTCCCCAACTGTGCACTCATCAAGTCTAGTCCAGCCTGAGCTATAAATTATGTAGTCTCGAGGCTTAGACCTGAACCTTGACTTCTTGAGCTACACAATTACGGAGTCATTGAGCTTCTCCCTCAGCCTGCCACCTCCTTTTGGCTCAATCAGTTGATCATCATGCAACATATTAGAATAGGGGTTTATTAGACTGATGTCACCTTGTCATGGGTGAATTGTAGACATAGGAACTCTATCATGCTATGATAGGATTTACGAAGAAGGACACAGAGAAGGAGAACATGCTAGAAGACACATTTGTAGTCGAAGATGCAAGTTGACCAATCAGGAGAATGCAAAGGGACATCATTTTCCGACTGCAACTCAAGACCTGATAACACTGAAGACTCCTCATCTCTAAGCCATTTGGAGGTAGACATAAGATCATTCTCAAGAAGACACATAGCAAGAAGCAACAAGAATGACTTGAAATTGCCATGTCATCATACAATCCATGTCATCAGTGTCATGTCATGTCATGTCATGAGTCATCATATGCCACATCATTTTGTGGATTATGTAAATTCTTATTCGAAAATGTGTTATAAAGTGGAAGTCCAAAGGACATGTACATAATATGAAGAGTCATGTAAAAGTAAAAAAGTCATAGGGAAGTCAAACAATCATGAGGGTAGTCAAAGAGTCACAAGGGAGGTGAAGGATCACCCCATTGGTTATATGTACACCCTCATTGTACAAGAAAAAGAATTTTCACCTTAGCTCCTCCCACAAGGCATCAAATATACAAGCTAGTTCTTTTGGGGAGAAAGTAGTGGCTCCAAAGCTCCACTATTAGAGCTAGTGGTGTTAGTTGTATACATGTGTCTTGGGACTTTTACTTAATATATGAAGCTTGATGGGCAACATATTCTTCATGGATGGATTATGAATATTTTAAAGATTGTTCTGTGAATGTTTATGATTCATGTTTGTTTTCACCAGTACTAAAGCAGTTGAACTATTTCGGTTATTTTAGTGCTTATCATATTGATAATTTGTTGTAATGGTTGCACTGATCATCACATATTTGTGGACTATTCCCCTGGATGTGAGACAGATCTCTCGTCTTTGCGTGTGTCTCCACTAGAGTGGTACTACTACCTCTCCCTTAGAGGCTCACTTTCTTTTCTCCTTTGCAGTAGAAAAACCTCGACACACCTACAACTGAACACTCAGAGACAAACTCACTTGCTTTTCAAAGGCACATATGAATTCCTCTCTCTTGCTAACAATTATAGCCAAGAAAAATCATTAAGAAGACGGTAACTGGATTGTATTCCAGATGGGGCTTCTATCCCAAACGGTGTGAACTATGATTGGGACCACATATCTGGGAGGCCCCTTTGAATGTTGGTAACTCCAACATTGTCAACATTTATATTGTTAGAAGGAGGGCAACTAGATTTTTATGGTTGATAACTCCAACCACCCTAATCATACTTCTTCCAACCAAGGCAATAATGTTCCTGACACCACCCCTTCTCATATTCTTGAAGTTGGTGGATCTTCTTAGCCTGGTATTGAACAAACTTGTGAAATCTCTTATGTGTACATCTAGGCCATTTGGCCTATAAACTGTAAGTTCACAAAGGCTATTGAATTGATCCCTGACGTACATCATATTCCTTATTTTCCAAAGAAGAACACGACCAATCATACTAGGATAGTGGTTTATACAACTAAAGATTTGGTTTTTTCCACCCTTAAAGAGTTAGCAGAGACTATAGAAAATATAGAAAAATTAGAGCAACCTCCATCTTTTAACGATGGTGATGGAGATGACATTGTACTCTCAAACGACACTTTCCGTGGGTTTGGAGATTACAAAGAGGAGGAGGAAGATCCCTCAGGTTCTAAAGAAGATGATGAGCACAATGATGAAGACATGGTAGAACAAGATCTAGATTGGATGACTCTGGGCCCACTTGCTCTACCAGGTGTTTTACACAAGTTGCTGAAGAACCCACAAAAGTTGTTAGAAAAGTATGACCCTGACAAAGAAGTTAAAGTGAAAGACTATTTGGAAAACTTCTACCTACACCTGCAGATGATCGAGGTACATTACGATGATGTTGCATGTAGACTTTTTCCATGTACCTTAGATGGTAGAGAAGTTGTATCGTACCACAATATTCCTCCAAACTCAATCTAGAATTAGAAGGGATGTCAATAGTAATTCCTTGAAAAGTTTTCCGATGACAAAACCCCAACCATGTTATTAAAAGAGCTGGGAAATCTGAAGATGGAGTAGAAAGAAAAAGTTAAAGATTTTAAATAGAGGTTCAATTGCATATTGAAAAAATTTCCTACAGATCTAAAACCTCATGACTCCATCACCACTAATTATTATACTAATGCCTTATCGACAAGCATCATGAAGTTCGTTAAGAGAACTACAAAAGGAACTTTGGCCGAAAATTACAAAGTAGTAATTGCAGTTGAAAAGGGTTTGTGCGTATTTGGAGTAATCATTGACAATGAACTATCAAAGGAATCCAAGGGCATAGGTAAAAGGTATCATGCCTCCTCAAGTAATGCCAAGGATAAAGAAGTCACTAATCTTGAAAGCTTGACCTAGACCATTAAGTCTCTGTCCAATGAGCTGGTAGAGTTAAAATAAAGGTCAAGAAATACCATTGTCAACAACAAGCCCCCAAAATTCAACTTAGTGAGAAGGGATGCCAAATCGAACAATAACAACAATCAACTAGCCAAGTTTGCACAAAGCTCGAACATCATGTTGAATGTCGAAAGCATGGGCATGGACCAATATTATTCTTTTCATCAAGAATATCATTCAGAAAATACATGCCCACAGTGGAATCACAACATGAAAAATCTGGTTGCAAATATCATTGACACTGTACTTTTAGATAAGAATACTGAACCAACAGAAGAAAAGGAAGAAACTGCTACAACTGAAGAAACTAGGAACAATGGGCATCCAATGAATGATTTCAATTGTGTATTCACTGCTGAAAAGAAAATTGTTGAAGAACCACCATTAATGAGGACCCGGTTCAAAAGTAGAATAGTAAATATAAGTTGAGAATCCAATTTCTAGTTACCGAACTAGAGTTGACCAGCTAGAAATTGAAGTAACGCTTGTTAAGGAAGATCACACCACCTGTAAACTCAACTCAAAACACTCAAAATAAGTTTGGAAATTCTGCTACAACGAAAAATAGCTCCGCCAATGGTAACCATAAGTTCACTGTTCTAGAAGTATTAGATAGATTCATTCCTCTAGACACTTCAGCAATGCCTGCTACGGTTGATTATAACATAGTTGAAGACATGAAGAAATCTCATGCTAATATTTCAATCTTAGAACTTACAAGGATCGCAAGACAATGGGATCTACTTGTCTAAGTTCTTGATCAATCTTCCTCGGGTGATAAAAATTCTTCTTAGAAGGGATTTGGTAAGTCTTTTGGTCCCCTGGAGTCTTCTCTTAATGCATTAACATTATAAGCAAATACACTATGCCCTCCATTTTTATTGACATTTGAATTTTTTAATTACAATGTACACAATTTCTTAGTTGATTCCAGTGTGCCTGTAAATGTAATGCCATTTTCCGTAGCTAAGAAAATCAATGTGAAATGGGATAAGAAAGATGCACATATTATTCAGTTGGATAAGGCTCTTTTTCGAGCTATTGATGAACTTATAAATGTTCTTATTCGCCTATCATCTGATCAATGAGTTCACAAGTGCATAAACATAGTAATTGTGGACATCTCGGAAGCATACAATGTATTGTTGAGTAGAGACTGGTCCAACAAATTACATGGGTGTTTTGCTACCAACTAGTCACATTTATGGCTTTTGTATAAGGGCAAGAATAACTAAATCTGGGTAGACTCAAAACCTTACAGGAAACACACTATCTCACCATTTAATGGGAAAAATGAACTAGTTTCTTTCGTAGATCTGATCTTTGGAAATTTCTTCTTGGAGATTGACCCTATGTGCTAGCTTGCTCAACCTTTCCCAGTCCCCCCAGACACAAAGTTGGAACTCCTTCGTAGTCCAATTGATGGAAATGACCTTTGTATAGTAGATAGTAGTAGTACTAACGTAGGGATTATTTCTTGTACATATGATTTTTCGATTTTGTTTTTTGATGGTTCTAAGACACATGAGGGCTCTGGAGCTAGTTGTGTTTTAATAGACCCATGACAGAGAAAACACATGATCTCTACAAAGATTTTATGCTCTACACCTTTGCTTCTAATACTTCTCTTACCGCCGTGCTTACACAAAAGGATGATCAGAATAATGAGCGGCCCATATCTTTTATGAGTGCTAGTCTACAAGGACATGAATTTAACTATCCCGCCATCGATAAATAAGCATATGCAGTATATAAGGCAATAAATCAATTCTGGCACTATTTTTTGAAAAATCATTGTATTATATTTTTTCTACACCCAATAGTGAGATCATTGTTTGTCCAACAAGAGCTGGGTAAGAGAAGAGCCAGATCATCAGTTTACAAGAGTATGATCTAGAATTCAAACAAGTTCACACTATTAAGGGCCATGGTCTTTCAGTTAGTAGCAGAAACGATGAATGCAACAAAAGATGATCCATCTGAGTGGGAGTAGGAAATTGAGATGTACAATGTTGAGTGAGCTACCCCCACTACTATCTCAAACTCTTGGTACGAAGATGTGTGCCAGTATCTTGAGCATGGTACTTTTCTGTCTCACTTATTCGCATGACAGAAGAGGGCAGTTAGATTGAAAGTATTATCTTACCACTTGGTATATGGGGTGCTTTTCAAAAAGCATCATAAGCTAGTATTGCTCAAATACTTGGAACCACATGATGTAGAGAAAGTGTTGCATTTTCTCCATGATGAACCAACCAGAGGACACTTCACGAGAAACACTAAAAAACAAAAAGTCATGCAGGTCGGTTTTTACTGGCCCACATTATTCAAAGATGCTCATGCATATGCCCACAAGTGCTCGATCTATTAGAAGTCTGTCAATTGAGGAAAGAAGTCAGCCACCCCATTGTAGCCTATCATTGTGGAAGAACCATTTCAACAATGGGGCCTAGATTTCATCGGTGATATTTTTCTACAGTCATCGAAGCAACACTGCTATATTCTCACTACCATAGATTACTTCACATGGTGGAAAAAAGTGGTTCCACTGAAGCAAGTGAATGATAACGAAGGCATCAACTTCCTCAAACATAATATCATCTCTAGGTTTGGCATTCCGACTTCACTTGTTTTTGACAATGCAACGTACTTTTCATCATTAGGATTATATGATTTTTCATTGGAAAACGGTATTGTATTGAAACATTATGCTAATTACTCTATGTAGGGAAATGGTCTTGCTCAGTCTACCAATAAGAACCTTATCCACATCATTAAGAATATCATTTTCTATGAATAGAAGAACTGGCACTCCTCTTTGGTGAATGTCTTATGGATTTACCGAGTCACACCTAAACCTTCTCTGAATACCTCTCCTTACTTCTTGGTGTATGGAAAAGAAGCCATCCTATCCCTGAACATCTATTTTCCTACCCTTCAACTTTCACAAGAATCCTAGGGCAAGCCATGCTTATTGGTTCAAAGTAGGATAGACATTCTTCACAAGTTGTAGGAAGAGAGACACAAAGCTAAAGATAAATTTTCTCTTAACCAGAGTTGTATCAAGAGGTGGTTTGATAAGAAGTCTGTAGGGAAAAATGAATTCAATGTGGGTGACCTAGTATTGAAGTGGGACAAGGCCCACAAAGACAAATGCAAACATACTAAGCTCCAATCCCCGTGGATCAGACCGTTCATAGTGTACAAAAAACATTGGCCAACACACATATCATCTTCAATATTTAGACAGGAAGATTGAATCTCTTCCTGTTAATAGCCAAGATTTAAAACAATATTTTCAATGATGGTCAAGGGTTGTGCGCTACCTTATGTACATAATTTATCTTCTTGTTTCTTTGTTTGTTTGGTCTTGCTTTTTGTTTCTGTTCATGTAAATAAGCGTCATGTGTGAAGCATTTTCCAGCTTCTTTATGTGTGAAGCGTTTTCACACTTTGTTTTTGGTTGTCTTTTGGTTAATGATGTTCTGACAAAAATATGATCCTTCCGTAAGTAGATTTTTGTGTTGAACCATAATACATGTGTCTATTCTGGAAACCTTATACCCATGATCGGTTATTTATGTTTCGGTTTTTTCACACTTATCCAATCAAGTAGATGAGGAAAATGGGAAAATCAAAATGAGAAAACTTAAATCAGATCTCTTTATATGATTCTATGAAGGAACAACCTAATTTTCTTTCAATCAGTCAGGATCCCTCTTCCACTCATGAAATGAATAAGTGTCTATGAATAGTCCTATATAAATATATAAATAAAGGTGAATGAAGAGAAAGGATTCCTATGCAAAGAGGTGAAGCAAGAAACTCTGCCGGGGTATTGTCTAGGCTCGTTGGAAGTAGAGCAATGTTTGTGTTCCTATAGTGACTCCACTCGGGTACTGTCCAGGCCTAGTGGTAATAGAGTAACACCAGAGATGAAAAACTATACTCCAAATATCTAAAGCTCACGAACTATGCTACCCTTTCTTGATTCGAAACATTGTGATATTGTTGATATTATATTTGTGTTCAATCGAGAAGGGATAGCAGGAACTATGTTTATTCATAGGGTAAGTGGGGAAAACAAAGTGATTTTCACAATGAATCAATATTTCCTGAAGAATTAGACCCTGCACAAAAGAATCAACATAGATAGAGAAGCTAGTATTATACCAGTGTGTCTCCAAGTGTTGTTGTTGCTACAACACCCTCCAAAAATTTGGCCTACACCCAAATTTTGAAGCCTACCTTGATCTTGCATATTGTCGTCACAAAAAATGAGACTCATTGCATGTGTTTTCTCCAAGTGTTTTGGTCCCATTTGCAAGAAAATAAAAGTGTCATCTTTCGCATGTCAAGTGTCGTACACCGCATGAAAACTAGTTTTAGTGGTTTCAAGGTATAATATTTGCGTAAATGAGTTGGACTTACAATTTAAACATGTGTTTCACTCATCTCCAAAGTTTTAAGCACTGTCATACTAGTGTCGTCACATTCATCGTAAAGCGTATCTTTGGTGTCACACTTGTCGTTGCAATTTTTTCGCACTGAGGGAAGTATGTTGTTCATGTTTTCTGGATGATCTATTTTGTGTGGTCAAGTGTTCAAAGTGTGTGATCATAATCAAGTCTTGTCAATGTCACATCAGATTCATGATTCCCACACTTACTCAAATTTAGAAAACTTTTGGACTAGGCAACATAGCCTCATCCAACCTTCTTGAACTAGGCATTGTGCAGTCTCAACCCTAAAGCGACAACCTTACCTCTTGACACTATGAAATGTGTAGTTCCCAGAACTGTGCACTATTCAGTCTTAATGCTCAAGTCTGACCTCTGAGCTCCAAAACTACACAATCCATCTCTCCAGCCAAGTATGAACTGCACATTGTGCAGTCTCTGTCCTCAAGCCTAGCCCTTGAGCTCCTAAACTGTGAAATTATGTAGTCACCCAGCCTTCCTGTCCTTCAGCACTACGTAGTGGGAAAATTCAGTCATGAAGCCCTCATCTTGGCTCCTTGAGCTCCATAACTACACAATCATCAAGTCCAGGGCAGCCTAAGCTGCCCATTGTGCAGTATCAAGGCTTATAACTGACCCTTGAATGCTTGAGCTATGCAATTGCACAATCATTGAGCTTCTCCCTCATCCTTCCACCCAATTCTGACTCAGTCAGTGGATTGTCATTCAACATCTTAGACTAGGGGTTTATCAGACTAATGTCGTCTTGTCATGAGTGAATTGCATATGCATTAACTCTATCATGCTATGACAGGATGGTGAAGAAGGAGATGGAGAAGGAGAACATTCTAGAAGACACCTATGTCACTGAAGATCCATGCTGATCAATCAGAAGAATGAAAAGGGACATCAGTTTGCGACCCCAGATCAAGACCTGATAACACCGAAGACTCCTCATTTCTAAGTCATTTGGAGGTGGACAAAATATCATTCTAAATAAGACACATAGAAAGAAGCAACAAGAATGACTTGGAATTTCCATGTCATCATACAGTCCATGTCATCAGTTTCATGTCATGTCATGTCATGAGTCATCATATGCCACATCATTTTGTGGATTATGTAAATTCTTATTCAAAAATGTATTGTAAAGTGGAAGCCCAAAGGACATGTACATAATATGAAGATTCATGTAAAAGTCGAAAAGTCATAGGGAAGTAAAACAATCAGGAGGGTAGGCAAAGTGTCACAAGGGAGGTGAAGGATCACCCCATTGGTTATATATACAACTTCATTGTACAAGCAAAGGAATTTTCACCTTGGCTCCTCCCACAGGGCATCAGAGAGACAAGCTAGTTCTTTTGGGGAGCAAGTAGTGGCTCCAACACTCCACTATTGGAGCTAGTGGTGTTCATTGTATACATGTGTCTTGGGAATTTTACTTAATATATGAATCCTGATGATCAACATGTTCTTCATGCATGTATTATGAATATTTGAAATATTGCTCTATGAATGTTTAAGGTTCATGTTTGTTTTCACCTATACTAAAGTGGTTGAACTATTTTGGTTATTTTATGGCTTACCATATTGAGAATGCGTTGTAATGGTTGCAATGACCATCACATATTTATGGACTATTCCTTTGGATGTTAGACAGATCTCTCATGTTTGTGTGTCTCTCCACTAGAGTGGCACCAGTACCTCTCTCTTGGAAGCTCACTTTATTTTCTCTGCCGCAGTAGAAGAACCTCGACACACCTACAAATGAACACTCACCAGGCACACTCACTTGATTTTTGAATGCACATATGCATTATTCTCTCTTGCTGACAGTTAGATCCAAGGAAAATCTTTAAGAAAATGCTAATCAGGACATATTCCAGATGGGGCTCCTATCCCAAATGGTGTGAGTTCTGATTGGCACCACATATTGGGGAGACCCCTTTGAATTTTGGCAGGTCCAACACTGTCAACATTTGTGTAATTATTTTTATATTCAATATGGAATTATTAAGGTGAATTTTTTTTTTAGCTTTAAATTTTTTTAGAAGGATTTGCATTTTTTTTTTTTAACAAAATGGTTAATTTTGATTATAAAACCTGGATGTAGAAATTAGGCTGTAGATTTGCAACTGCTCATGAAGTTTTAATCAAAGTCGCAAGACACAAATCTACTCGACTGCTCTGCGAACATTAATTCAAAATTTAGAAAAAAAATATCAGACATGCAAGAAGAAATAACACACATGCAACGAGTATTTTTATATGGGGAAATCAATCTTCTAAAAGTCCCAAGCCTGCTTGCATTAATCAAATGAATAGAGATGTATTACAATTGATTGGCTCAACTGAGCATGCTCTGCAAGTGCATAACCTATCTCTCTCTCATTGAAGGCCTTTGACCCAGACATAGTCAAAATTTTCCTTAGCTTAAGATCCTATTTCCTTGCATTGTTCCTTGAGGAATTATCCCCTATTATTTAGGAAATTCCTATAATTGAATTTCATAATTCCTTTGGTTTATCCTTTGACTGTATGCAACACCTTTACACTCAAGACTAGTCTAGTACTGATGTTACACTTCCTTGGAATCTCCACCTCAAATCAGTAACTTAAATTCTATGCATGCACTAGCTCTTTTAGGTTGATTGATCAGTTAATTGGATGATCACCGAGTTTGACTAAAGTCCCACTACTTTACTGACCTTCCACTTGTTCCTCCAAAGGTTGGAACTAGTTTAACTGAAAACAACATGAGATAAAAATTAGCGATCACACATGATGAATTAATGTCAACTCCTCCAACTAAAATTTAATGAGTAAGTTGGATGACACAAGCAATGTCACATAATTTACCATCGTCCACGTTGTCTAATGATGTGGAAATTCGAATTTTCTTAATTTAATCAACGCAAAATCAATTGAGAATTTCTTGTTGCAATTTTCAACACTCCCTCTCAGCAAGAAAGGGATTATCAACCACTCCTATATTGAACCTACGGAACTTGAAATTCCCTCTTGAAAAGGCCTTTGTCAAAATGTTAGCATCTTGTTCCTCTATTGGAATGTACTGCAATAACATTGTCTACATCTGCACACAGTCTCGTAAATGATGATATCATATACCTATATGGTTGGATTGATCGTGAAAGACAAGATTTTCAGAGAGCTTGATGCAAATATGATTATCATAGTAGATCATAGTTGGATCCATCATCTGACTAAACAATCCAAAAGTATCTTTCTCATCTAGATCACCTCACATGCTGCTTAATTAGCATCCATGTATTCCGCTTCTACCGAGATGAGTGACACATATCTTTGCTTCTTGTTGTACCAAGAAACCGATGCGTACCCAACAATGAAAATTCCACCTGATACTCTTTCGATATTATGGACTCTCCACCTAATCTACATCTATGAAGCCACATAAATTCACTCCCTTTGTTCATCTGTTCCCTAGTCCAAACTGGGTAGTTCCTTTGAGGTATTGTAGAACATGCGTAGCTTCCCTCCAAAATAGTTTGTTTGGCCTAACCATAGCTTGGCTTAGTTGGTTGACTGCATAACACATATCTGGTCATGTGTTCACAAGGTACATTAGTGAACCCACCAACTACCACTAAATAATAGCATCCACTTCCTCACTCGAAGTGGCATCCTCTTTCCTCAAATTTGTCGCTAGAGGTCTCTCCATGGGTTTGCAAATAGGACCATGCATAACCTCTGAATCATCTCATTGGATTACTTTCCCTGAAAAACAAATAGTTCCCCATCACCTTGCCATACTTCCAATCCGAGGAAGTAGTGCATGAGACCCATGTACTTCATTTCAAAGTCTCTTGCCAAGTCCTTCTTGGAAGATCTGATCAACTTCTCATCACCAATTAAAATAAAATCATCAACATATAAGAAAATAATCAACAATTTACCTTCTATCAATATATGATAGAGCTTTGCATCTGCTTCACTTTTGGTGAAGCCCAAACTGGTGAGATAACTATCGATCCTAATGCACTAAGCACAGGGTGTTTGCGTGAGACCATACAATGATCGCTTGAGTATGCACAAATGAGGCTCCTGATCAAAAGTCTTGAAGCTTTCTTGTTGCTCGATATATGACTCGTCCTCAATAAGTCCATTGAGGAATGTTGTTTTTACATCCATCTGGTGGATCTTCCACCCCATCTGTGCATCCAGAGCAAGAATTGATCTAATGGATGAGTACATTGGTACAGGAGAAAAGGTCTCCTCATAGTCAATCCCCTCAACTTGATCGTACCCCTTGCCCATGAATCCAGCCTTGTACTTTTCTATGATTCTATTTGCTACATGATTTACCTTGAAGATCTATCACAAACCCACAACTGATTTACCTGTTGGTATTGGGACCACTTCCCAAACATTTTTCTTTACAATGGATTCATATTGCTTAATCATTGAATCAACTCATACAGGTTCCTCTAATACTTCCTCAAAAGAGGATGGCTCAGTATCTATAAGCTCAGTCATTAGAGCCATGTATCTAGTGTACCGATATGGCGACCTTCTCTACTTGCACTAATTTGAAGGAGCATCCACATTCTCGTTCACATCCTGCAGAAGTATCTCATTTTCTCTGGTCCTTTTTCTTCCTTAAGTGGTTGTGTCCACTCTTTGCTTCTGAATTTGTGGCCTCTCCACAACTGCCTGAGGTTCCTCCTTTGGATTTAAAAAAACCTCTTCTAGTGGGATCTGAAGCTCCCTCTCAAGAGAGAACCGCATGACTTTCTTCTCATCAAATTTGACATCCCTTTGCACAAATGTCATTATGAGGGATGGAAAGTAAACACAGTAGTTGTGGGAAGTTTCCATGTAAGCCATAAATACCCCTAATTCTGCTATCAACCCTAGCTTCTTCCTTGATTCTTTGGAGACATGACAGTAAACAAAGGCTCCAAAGATCATGAAGTGCGACACTTCTGGCTTTCTCCAGGAGAAAGATTCCTCTAGTGTAATCATGCCCATAATCGAATGAGTACTCTATTTCTAAAAATATATTGTTATGTTGCATGCCTCGACCCACAAATGTAGAGGTAGGCCTTGATCATGCAATATCGCCCTTGCCACTCCCAGAATGTTGTGGTTCTTTCTCTCAGCCACCCCATTCTACTATGGTTTGTCGAGTGCTATCAACTCTCATCGAATTCCTTATTTTTCACATTTTTTTTAAAATTCATTCGACATGTACTCACCTCCATTATCACTCCTGAGAGCCTTCACCTTCTTTTCAATTTCTTTCTCAACCAGTGCCTTGAATTATACATACTTGGAGAATATCTCATCCTTCTTCCGCATGAACAAAATATAGCACTAATATTGCATTATAGACAAGGTATGTCTCTGATTCATACAAAGTCACTGGCATGAAATATTGAAGAACTATATATATATATTATATATTTATATTATATATATATATATATATATTTCATCGACTATAGAGAAGATCATTTTCATAAAGCACATCTTAAGAAATGAAGTTCACTTCAAAGGAAGAGAGGTTGAGTCACTCTTAAAGAATAAAGATCAAAATTAAAGACACTTTTAAATCTGGTAGGCCAAAGATATTAGAATCTATTATTGCTTAATATGTGAATCTCTTCAAGAATTGATGCTATGGAAAACCTTCTGCTGATAAGAAATTTTGAGTACTTAAATTTATCTTGATGAAATCTTTTGAAGAAGTTGAGTTACTTGGTTTTTCGAAACCAAAGATGATTTCATCACATGCATAAATCAAGTCTATGGTTTTGGATATCTAGGGTTTGTAAAACCTAGCAATAAATGAGTGCCTGGAAGATCTAGGGTTTATGGACAAAATCCTATGATTGGATTTAGATTACACAATTATGCTGAAAATAGAAACCCTAACCCTTGCAAGGAAGGAATGGCATCAAGATGATGACGTGAATGAAACTAAAAAAATTAAAAAATGATTGCAAGAAGACTAAAGATCAAGAGGGAGTTGAAATTATTCTCAAAAGATAGTACTCTATATATCTCTTATTTTATTATTGCTATTGTTGTTTATTTTAATATTAGTCAGTCTCTTGTCCTTGAATTCTTTGCTTGGTCGTGGTTTTTCTTCCTTGGTATCCTGGTGAGGAATGCATGTATATAATGAAGGCTACCAAAGCTTTGGTAGTAGGTGGAATAAGAGAAAAAAATATGACAAGAGGACTCTCCCAGAAGTATGGATTTGTGATCAGAGATGAAATATGGACTCCAAGGTAGCAAACAAATCAACAAGATGGAATAATATCTTGACCTATGCTAGAAAGAAGTCAGTGGTGACTTTAAAAAAAATATGATTTCTTGATAAGAAATAGAAAGCGAAGGATTACCTTAGTTAGGGAGAACAAGACTATGAAAGGACATTTTTCAGAAAGAATGCTTTGTATAGGTTCCTTAATTGATGCATCAAGGTTGATCCTATATGATTTTCTAATGAAATCATAAGATCTCATGTGTCAGAGGGAGAAACATTGACTGAAAGGATCTATTTTAGAAGGAGAAATCAAAGCTTCCTTAGGAACCCTTGTTTTAGCTTTAGAGGGAGTTGATCTTTGGATACAAAGTGAATATAGTTGATGCACTTTAATAACATCAGAGGAAAAGGAAGCAACTAGAGTTTCCATGAGATGATCTATTCCAGAAAGATAACTCAGTTAGGGTAACCTGAAAATAATGAAGATGATGAATCAGCAGAAGGAAGTAGATTAGTCTATGGTTGAGCCAAGACATGCAGTTCAACATATCTTGAAATACCAGTGTGGTAAAATTGGTCATGGCATAGTATATTATTATATGTCTCAAACAATGATGTACAACTATAGGGATATACAAATTTTGACTGGCTAGCGAGTTGCAGATGACAAGAATAGTACTTTAGGAAGATTCTTCACTTTGGGCTCTGATCTCATGGATGAGAAAGAAGCAAATATTTGTTGCACTTAGAGGCGAAGTATGTTGCAACTTGAATGGTGATTTGTGAAGCAGTATGGCTCCAGATTGCAGGATTGGTTGATTAGGTGAAAATGAAAACACGATGATAGGTCAATGAACCTTGAGATCTAGTACCAAGACGTATGCAAGAAGAGAGTAGTATGACTCCAATATTATCAAGTATAGTGTCCTAGGATAGACTTGTCTCTCTTAGCAAGAGGGAGCGATGATAAAGAAACATCAGAGGAAAGTCAGTTTCCTATATCTCTTAGTGATAGAGAGTACTGGTATAGTAGCATAATGGAAATTCATTCTTCCTATGTCAAGTATATTGAGTAGATTAAGAAGAATGGTCCTAAATGCCTATATCCCTTAATAGGGCTGAGTTTTGTCTCTCAACATCAAAGAGCTAGATTAATACCAAGATAGGGTTGAGTGAGGTCTAGACCCAAATCACTTCCTAGATGGGGTTGAGGGAAGCCTAAATGTTGATTGCTCCCCAAATAGGGTTTAATGAGGTATTTCAACATCAAGCTTAGTCTCTCCACTTTGGATGAGGAGCTTATTTAGCATCAAGCCCAATTGCTCAGATAGCGTGTGGCCTTTGGACTTGGCATAAGATTACTCAAATGGATTGAGAGTTTTGCTAGGGTTTTACCATGATTCAAAGATAATGACTAGGATGGTGGTGAACCAGGACTAGTCTATATACCATGGGTCAAAGGCACTGACCAGAATCATGGTGACTTGTTAACGCTTGTTGGAAATGTAACTAGCTTCATTCTTCATAATGTAATTGAAATGTACTATTGATATTCATTTTTATTATTTTATTTCTATTCGAAGCATGTTCTTCATGCTTATAGGGTCAATTGAGTAAAAAAGAAAAAGATATTATGAGTCAAAGAAATATATTTTGAGTCGAAGTCTCATTTGAAATTCTTGTAAGAAAAACATAATTATTTTATCTTGAGTCAAAAAGAGTCAAAATGTCCTCCATAGGCCAAGTTGGCCCTCCTAAACAAGTCAGCCTAAAGAGGTAGCTTTTCAACCTTTGGAAATGTATAAATATAAAATAGCTTGACCTCATTCGATCACCAATCATCACTTCAATTTATGTGCAAGAAGAAGAAGAATTTCAGTGAAAGTCAAAGAAGAAAGATTTTTTTTTTTTTTGCCCTAGTTTTTGTCCACACGTGTGTTATTTTTTGAGATTTTTGAGGTTGTTACAATGTCAAAATTTGGCTATCATTGCAGGTCTAAAGTTTTCAGAGGTTTAACCAAATTTCAGTGAAGTCTTACCAACATTGATTTTGTTAACTTTGAATTTTTGGATGAAGGCATGGAGGAGGGTTGACTTGGGGTCTTTATGTTAGTCTTGGTCTTATTCTTGGATATTGAATATCTCACTTTTATTTGATTCTATAATAACAAGATTTATTGGGTTTCCCCCTTGTGGGGTTTTTCCCTAGCTTGGAGCCTAATTTCTTATGTCCTTTGTCTCTTTCTGATCTTCATGTTTTATACATTTTTATAATTGATTTAAGAAGAGAACATAAATTTAATAAGAAGCTAACATACATTCACAAGTAATTATCAAGTTAAGAAAAATATATCAAAATCTACAAGCATCATGATTTCTCAACATTGAATCAGAGCTAGGTTAAAGGAAGGAAGCTTGAATATCACTTTTTGTTGGCATATTTGGAAGATACTTCTACAACAATCATCTCACTTACATCAAATACATTGTAATACACTATTTGTAGCAACTATACTTGAAGATATCCTTGTAGCAAGAAAAATAAGAAGACACAAGGATCATCATCATTGTAGTAGTCATCAGTCACCTTTGAAGAAGACCTTTGTAATAACTATATCTCTCTCTTGAAGATATTGAAGGCTCTTGGTAACATTGAAAAGCTCTTTGACAAGTACTTTACTACATTATATGTCTTAACCTCTTAGTCAAATGGGATCTATCTGTAAGGAATGAAACAAGCATGATGGAGCCTCTAATTTCAAGATTAGAAGAAAATAATTGATTTAGTTCTCATATAAAATGAAGTCATGGATTTCATTCTAAGAAATGTTCGAACACCAGAAAAGAACAATGCTAAGGAAGTGGCCCAGTAAAATAAGGGAGAAATTAGGGCTCAAAAGATTCTCTTTGAGTCTACCAAGGATCACCCTATCTCCTTTGTGTTATAGTGCCATTTACCACTCTTGGTATTTGTGATGCTTGATTTATGGCCTAGGGTAACCCCTCCTTCCAGACTTGGTCTAAATATATAAAAAACAATGTTTTATTCCTTGTACGCTACTTTTCCCTGAGCTAAATGCATGTACACACGGGTCAGTCAATACCCAAACCAAGTATATGTATTAAAACACTTAAAAAAATTAAATTTCATTAATTATGGGCAGAGTTCATGGGTTTTACTTGTTGATTACCTCCTATTGCCCATGGCCCAATTGTTTCTGTTAGAAAGTTATATATTACGGAGCAATGGAACACATAAAATATTGTAGAAATATAAACATGGAAAACTCATAAAATAAGAGAGACACAAATATACGTGGTTCACCTATTTTGGGCTACGTCCACCCCGAACAGCCAGTCCTTCCTTTCTATTATCCAGCAAAATGAAGAGACACAACCTACAGCAAATACGCTGTAATATCCTCTGTTTTCTCTCACAGTCTCACCTCTCTGTTTTCCGCTCACACATCTAGAATAAACGTCTATCACAGCCTCAAATACAATGCCCTCATACAAAGAGAGGGGTTGCCTTCTAGGGCAAAAAATCCCTAAACTAAGCATAAGTTCTACTGTCAGATCATCCGCCTAATGAACGGCCCAGATTGACTAGAAATTACTATACTTTTACAAGGAAAATTTACATCTGTTTTTAG
>APFE030274324.1:115712-129853 GCA_000404065.3 Pinus taeda | reverse complement strand
CACCCCCCCGCGTCGAGGGGTGTACAAACTTCCTGGGGTATACATCCGGATGAAACAAAGACCTCTGAACAATCATGCTCCACACACAACAGTTTCCCAACTAAAAAATTAATTGGGAGAAGTATAAATATACTTCTATGGGAAGGCCTTAAGGAGGAGAGGAGATAGAGTTATTATACTGAGATTATCACTGACTGAGTCTAATAAATCCCTGTGCCTCATGCACTTCCCCAAGCTTCAGGAAACCCTTGTTTCCTTGATTATATATATTCTCCCTTTTGCTTGAGATATCATGGTGTTGGTTATGGAAGAGGATTGTTGAAGGCTGGGATAGGACGAATCCGGAGGATGGTTCCGCTTGGAGCCGAAAGAAGAAGACTCAGGTGAATTCTCTCCATGTTATTTATAGCTTACTAAAATAAAACAATTTTGTCTTGTTTCCAAAATTAACTATGTCTATGCATCAAATTATGTTTTAATTCATGCATAAATGATGTTTTGATGTGTGATCAATCATTTTTTCATATGATATAAAGTCAATTTCATGAATATGCTTTACTTCTATATTGCTATGTATGTTCAAATTGAATGATTTTTAGGTTTGAAGAACATCAGGAGTTACAGGGTCTGAATCCTGTGGGACCTACTCAAGCGAAGGAAATCTGGGTACGGTCGCTATTACGTAGTTTGATTATATAAGCAATTTGCCTACATTGTATGAGTGTTTCTTGTTGTAGTTTGCTTCTTCTCTGTTGCGGTTCTAACCCAAAGCCCTAGGGTATTTATTCCCGAAACGCTTTGTTTTAGATTTGTCCACTTCCAAAAAATTCTATGACAAATTGGTGAGATTATATTCAGTCAATACTATAGGTTAAAGATATATTTAAGGAATCAACTTTATAGAAAAATGATATCAAAATATGAAGATGTGGCTTCATACCTTATGAAAATCTCAGAATTAAAGGATAATCTTATGCAACCAACTCACAAATAATAGACCAATGACTTAAAAATTATCCTCTTCGAGGGGAAACTCCTTTAAATTACATAAATGAACAATTCTTGGATAATTCAAATGAAAAAACCTCCTTTTTATATATAAGAGTCTAAGGGGTCACAATATAATCAAAGCTGACATATCAATAATAATGTAAGGGCACAACAATAAAAATATTGGGCTTCTATGGGGCACAATAATAATAATATGGGGATTACATGGGCACACCAATAACAATAAAGGGGGCTACACTGACAATACCAATGAGAGAATGCACTAGTGTTAGAGGGAACTAACAAGATCCTGTCCTTCAAAAAAGTGTTGTCATCAATGCTTGAGTAGTTTTGGATGCTTCTGTATGAAATTCTCATCCTCCCATGTGGAATCTTCAGTGGGTAAGTTCTTCCACTTGATGAGAGACTCTGAAATTGATTGATTTCGTAGTTGTCGAGTTCTTATTTCTATGACTTCTTTAGGTTCCATTATGATTTTTCCTTCCTCATCAAGTTTTGGCAATATTGTTTGAACTGTGAGCTTGTCACCTATAACCTTATTTAAGCATGAAACATGGAAAATTGGGTGCACTTCGGAAGATGTAGGAAGCTCTAATTTGTATGCCATAGCACCAATCTTTTGTGACACCTTGTAAGGACCATAATACTTTCACGATAATTTATTATCCTTCTTAGCTTGCTTGAGGGACATTTGTTTGTATGGTTGTAGCCGTAAAAATACCCAGTCACCTACATCAAAACTTCTTTCGCTGTGATGTTGATCTGCCTGTTGTTTCATTCCTTTCTTTGGAAAAGTGAGGTTATCCTTTAAGAGTTAGAGAACTTTTTGTTGATGCTCGATGTGATCTTCCACTACATGAACCTTAGAATTATTTTCCAAGACTTTTTGGAGATTTGGAGAAATATATGATTTTGATGTTTGAACCTCTAGTGAACATAATTGTGAAATTACGCCCCACTGTTATTTATTTAGAATATTTTTCATTCCATTAGAGCTGATTATCTTTCCCGGTTTCTCTGTGATACCCCTTAATTCAATTTTATTTCCTTTCCAAAAAAAAATTCAAGAAAAGTTCTTGAAAATTAAAAGCTATCATACCCAAATATTGTAACCATTAGATTCCTAGTACAACATTAACACCGCCCATTAGAATGGAAATAATTTGACTATTCAATACATATTATACCATGGATAGCTTGATATTATGGCACTTTCCAAAGAAATTTATGGCTCCTCCATTTGCAACCATCACTTAACACTCTCGTGCTGGATATAGGAAGCAATTCAATTCATTGGTTGTTTTACAATGAATAAAATTATTGGTACTACTTGAATCAATCAACATTATTACCTTTTTCTTCTTGATAGGTCCTTCTATCTTGAGAGTTTGAGTAGTGGTAATTCTTGCCAATGCATTACAAGACATGGTTAGATTCATTTCTTCTTTCTCTGGGGTTGGTTCCTATTGTGTATCCTCTTCTTTTGATGTTTCTTGTTTCTTTTCTTCCTCCACTTCACAATATATGTAAATTAGTTTCTTCTCATCACACTTATGACCTTTGGTGTATTTTCTATCACAACTGTAAGAAAGTCCTTTTGCTATTTTATCTTTCAATTATTGTGGTGTCAACCTTGTAGGTTGTGGAAGGCTAGGAGAAATAACACTTCCATTTTATAGTTGTGAGTGGTAGGCTTCCTTGTTGCCATAATTTTTCTTTCAATTTTTCTTGCCAACTTGAATGCCTTCTCCAATGAATCAAGTTCTCGAAGGTGAACCTCATGTTGGATGTTATCCTTTAAAGTCCCTATGAACACATCAATCATACGTTCCTTTGGAATATAATTTACCCTTATATTCAATTTTTGGAAGTCCTCAATGTGCTTTTCCATTGAACCCTTTTGTTTGAGATTTATCAATTGGCTAAAGAAGGTGTTTCTCTTTGTATCTTCATAATGTGCTATCATTTTCTTCGTAAAAATTGACCAAGTGACATGTACTTTATGAGAACAAAGCCATTGGTACCATACAAAAGATTGGGTTCTAAATATAAAATTGAAATGCTTACCTTTTGTGTGTGTTGCACATGATGAAGATCAAAATATTGCTCTATTTGTAGTATCCATGTTACCGGATCCTTGCCATCAAACTTTCACACATCGATCTTTGGAATATGGTGGGTCTTCAATACAATGTTAGAGTCTATGAAATCATGATTAACATTTATTTTGTTCTCATCATGAGTTTCATCTAATACCTTTTCGTCATTAGGAAGTATTTATTGTGGCAACTTTGACAAACCTTCCATGTTTGTTTTTAAACCATTCTTCAAATCTTCCATGTTTCCTTTCATTTTTACTTCTATACCATCCATGTTAGCTTTCATGGCATCCATATTATATTTCATGCCATTCTTAAAACCTTCCATATATGATTTTAAGCTATTATTTAAACCATCCATCTTAGCTTCCATTTCATTTTTTGTTACTTTTTGTGTGAGAGAGATTTGTTGCACTTGGTCTCATAATTTTGATTTATCATGTTGCATTTATTCTTCTTCTTCATACGTCATAGTAGAGATTTATGGTTGCTTACGAGGTGTTTCCATTTTATTTATTTAATTCATTTTAAAAAAGAATAATGATATCTATGCTTCATTATGCCCTTTGAATCACTTCAAACTGGTTTTTCAAACAAAAGTTATGCAATTGTTTTTAAAAATACACACATTTTTCTTTCTTTTAGTAGCTTGATCTTGAAATGATTATAACCCTGTAATTTCAGATCTTTCAAGTTCTAAAATTTCATCTTGCGTTAGCCCTCTAAGTCCTCTTTCCAACCCCACAAGTCTGGTTGAGATTGGATTCTTCAAGAAAGAGTTGTGCCCAATCTCCCATGACGACCTAATTATATACTGGTTCAGTAGAGACAACTTGTATGAAGTGGCACATATCATTGTTTCAACCTTCGGACCCGAAAATGATACCTAGGAAACTAAATTTTGTCATCTTTCTATGACATTTTATGAAATTTAAATATGATGCTTCGAGAGAAAGTTATGACAATTTTCCCAAGGTCACCTATTTGATATGGAATTCTAGAGCTTGAAAGAACCCTAACTTGTATCATATCTCCTAATATGTAGTGAGAAAATATCTAAAATTTATTAGAATTGATCACTCTAACAATTGCAAATTGGAGTTAGAAAGATTCAATATGAAGACACCAAGTTTACAAAAATTCGTACTTTGAATTTTGGAAACTTCTAATACAAGAAAGGAAAAAAAGCAGGACAATATCTGTATTCAAATCTCCACTACAATGCTCAATGGAAGAATACTGACATGTCCATCAATTTCTATCCTCTACCTGCACAGCAGGCCCTCAAATGGGGAGCCTACTATGAATTATTCAAAAAACTATTTTCCTAATCACCTTGTCTCTTTGGATCTGTACTTGATGTTGGGACTATTGCTCCCTCCATTGGTTCTAGACAGATCTCATTGGACATTCTTTTATGTGAAGACACTTCACCACCTTGAACACTACCTTGAGAACCAACAATCCCATGCTATTTTGAAGCACCTCTCATAGTGTATTCCTCTCTAAGAGGCCCAAGGATGGCCACAATTTTAGGAGAACTATGCTGCTACCTATGAAAAAAAGGGAGCCGCATTCCACCGTGTCTATGCCACCATGAACATGAACAACTCCACTCAATCCCCGCACAGTCTCGAGTAATCTCTGTCATTCATAGGAAAAAGGACACCCACAGTCACGTGTTTCTTGCAATGTAGATATCCACATTTCTTCACATAATTTTCAATGCAGAAGCTACAAAATTTGGCTTAGAGCTTCCTTACACTTGTCTTCCTCCATGATGGTAGGTCAATGTTACTTCCTCCTATGTTGGCCACTCCACATTGGAATCTGATCTTTAGCACACTCCTCAGCCACACTATGGCCACTTTTGTACACTTTCATAGCTTCCACAAGTAGCCTTCAACAGTCACATAATAACCTTTACTAGCCGCGACCCCTCCATCAATTCTATTCCCACATCCTATGAGTTATAGAGATCCCCATCCACTGATGCGTTTAGCATGGACCTATAGAGCCACAAACCAGAAGAATTCTACACAGGGAACCAACATTCATTCCCTCGACCCTTAGCTTCCAACATTTGCAATTCCTCTTAGCTTTAACTCATGCATTCATGAACCATATGAACCATGTATTCATATGGTAATGGTCTCACGTGGCTTGGAAACATTCATCCATACTACAACATTCTCAGGAAGTAAAAAAAACACACAATGTGCATCTCCACATAATAAATTTATGTTATGGACAAACATAGTTTTGTACATGCCATAGTTAAATAATTGCCACACAATCACCCACAATATTACATTATTCTCTTATCTCCTTGGCCTCCCGCATGGGAGACCAAGCCTAGGGCTATACGAGCTTCGAAAAACTGATCACCATTACAATTAATCAAATAATGTTACATATAAATACATGTAGTGTTGTTTCAAGATAGGTATAATATATTGGACGCAAAATCACATGGTTGAGAAAATATCTCAACCACACACCAATCTAGGAAACATCTAGATCTAAACAACTTATAAGGAATAGGAATAAATTCCTTCACGTAGATAGAATCATAACTGAGACAAGTAGGAATTATGTTTTCCAAGTGCAAAGAAACTCCAACTTTTGAAGAACTTTAGGCACACTGTGTTCTAGAAGAAGCAAGGCTAAAGTCAAAATATTATAATGAACCCAATAATGAAAATGGTCAAGATTTTGTTTTTAGATTAAGGATGATGTTTGGAATAGTTGGAAGATTTGAACCTTGTTAAGATATTATAACAACAACAACTACCAGAAACGTGGAAACTGAGACATGTCTAAAGTGAAATACTTTAGCTACAATGCATTTGGACATTATTGTCCCAATGATCATAAGAACAAGAAGAACAACAAGAGGAAAGAGGGAAGTGAAGCTCACATTGTAGAATGTGAAGAATCTGAGAAGAAACTAAAGATTGAAGACAACAAGGACCTCTACTATTGAAGAAAATAAAAAAACCAGGTTTGCAAGTAGATTGTTTTCATTTAATGGAAGTTAGAGTAGCAGTTGCAGTTACATTTGTAGAAGACTCTTGGGATTAAAAAATTATAGCGTTATGGAAAATAAATATTGAAGAAGCATATAGCTTTGGAAGAAATAGAGTCTACATGGAGTCTTAGAAGGAACACTGAGTTGCAAAGAGTTGAAAGCAGTCATCACATCATCCAAACAACTAGAATAAAAGAGTTTGGGTCATCAAAATTTGTCTACATATCGTTCCAAAATCACAAGCATTATACAATCACTGAAGTACTTAGTTTCATTGTAAATATTTAGAAGGAATTCATTAAATAAGAAATGATCACGTTGATTTAAAATAGACGAAAAATAATATCAAAGTCAAGGTCATCATCGAAGTTTCCTCATCATGATATTTTGTTTTAAGCATTAGTCTAGCATAATTTAGCATTTGGATGAAAGAACCAAAGGAACATAGCAAAAAATCTATTTATTAAATAATATTCTAGAAGCAACATAAATGAGATTACTCTTATCACAAAGGAGGAATCTCATCATCCTACATTTCATGGAAATCACCTTCAAAGAAGTTTGAAGTAAGTTTTGGTCAAATAAGTTGATTAATTGGCAACTTTAAAGGAAGAAGTACACTTACCATGGATGAAGTTTTGCAATCGGTGATGTCAAAAGGGGACTCATATCTTCAGAAGGAGTTTAAGGAAGAACATGATGCATTTAGATCAGAAATATACTTAGGTAGAAAATTAATTGCAAAAGCATGATATGTCTTGGTCAAATAGTTGAAAAGTAAAGTCAAGACTCTTCTAGATGGTTGTTTGACATATGGAAATAGAACAGGTTAATTAATATAATTTATCTTGATACTACTATTGGTTGTTACTATTGGCTTGGTTTGGGCTGACCCAGGTTCAATCTATACTGTGCACCAACAAAACCCTCAATCATTGACCCTTTCGGCAATGACCTACAAGCATATCACAGTCTCACTTGAAGTGACTATGGGAGGATGCATAACTAGGTTTCTACAACCTTGAAGGATTGGGAGATGTGGTATTATTATTTTACCTTATTCTTAGCAATTATAAATCACTTAGCTGAATTAGATTACTTAAACATGCCAAATACAATCATAAAATATCATTGTGCTGAAGTAAAATGAAATTGTAATAACTGCTACTCTACAACAGATAATAAGAAAATATACACATCAAAACCCCAAATTACCATGCTTCCCCCTAGTGTAGGGCTACGTCCACAAGAATTGTTGCTTAATATAATAAATCTTTGAACAACAAACAGTTCTTGACCTGCGCACTAAGCTGCAGGTTGTCTGGGTACTCAGATGTAGACTCAGGCCTCTACACACTTAGTTGTAGAGCCTCACCTTCTCTACCAAATAATAGATCACAATAATTTACCCATAACACTAGCCTGGATCTAAATATTATTCTCTTGTTATTTTTTTACCCTATATATATATTATTACATTATAGGGTTACATCATCGAAATATCATGGTCCAAATACCATGGACTCCCTAAAACAAGCAACTATGGTCCCAAAACCATTGATCCCTTACAAATTCACATGATTTTACAAAACGAAGGGGATTTAACCCACCCCGAAGGCCTTATGACACCGCATGGTACATTCAAAATGCTCCATTGTGCTGTCCACTTTTCTCTTTGTTGCGCACTCTGCCCCACAAAATGTGGAGTCTTTTCCAAAATCTAGGCCAACTTGGGCTGCACCCAACAGGCCCCCAACACTCACATGTGACTCATCTCAAGTCACTCAGTCGATTTGCCTCTGATATTTGCTATAATGCTATTGTAGGCACTGTGGAACTACTGCAGAATGTCTGTGACCTATTTCTCTTCATTGCACACTTCCTCTAGGAGTGCTTCTATCACAAGTTCTTTAGCCTTTTGCATCACTGCTTTCTCTCTCTCTCGAAGCTCTTGAATATTCTCATCCACTGCTTAAGATAGTTGGAGAGCCTCATCTTGCCATGATCGAGTTCTCTCTGTCAGAGTCTTCTCTTCCTTCCTCAGCTCCTCTATCTTCTTCTGGAGGGCATTCCCTCATTGATCTTTGCGAACTTCTGTGAGATTGGTAAGGTTCTCACAGTTGCTTGAATCTCCTCTAGGTGTTGCTACTTTTGCTAAATATCCTCTTGCAGCTTCAGTACATTTAGATCTTCCTACAGCAAGGTCCAAATATGTAAGCTCTCATCCAATAGCTTCCCACAATCTACCACCACTGCAGAGATGCTGACCATTGCAACCTTCAGGTCGGCCTCCCTCTTCTCTCGCACTTCTTGTGATGTGGTGGGCTGTAGCTTCAATTGTAGCTCGCTGATGTTCATCTCATATGTAAATTTCACATTCGCTATCTTATCCTTGTGTCATTTTACTACAAGGACAAGCTTCATGACGTTGTCCTCTACTGGTTCCTTTTCTCGAATATCAATGTTCAGGATCTCGCGGCATGTTGCTTTGACCACCTCCTTCAACTTCTGCTGCTGCTGTACTGCCTTATCCATCTCTTGGATCACCTGGTCCAACTTCTTTTGCAATGAAGCTCACTCTCTCTCTACCTGAATGTTTAACTGTGAAGTGTTCTATTCCCGTAGCATCATCTCATCTATGATCTCTAGATGTAGCTTGTTTAATCTCTAAAGTGGTACTATTGTGATGTTTGTGTTCACATACCTCCACTCTTTTTCCTGATACTGCACCTCAACAAAGTCAAACTGCAGGGCTCTACGTAGGTATCAGTGCTATCCGTGTTACAAATGTAGGCTCTATTGGTATTTCCTCTTAAATATGTTCCTCTGCTTGCACTAACTATCTGGCCGTCTATGCCAATATCTTTAGTTCTACAATGCACTCCTTGACACCTGTTAGAAGTGCATTTTAGCGATCCTCTAACTTGTTCCATGATTATGTCATTGCTTCCAGAATTCTATCCCCAATCTGATCCAAGTCCCCATCAGTGAAGACCACTGGTGTTATGTCCTTTATCTTGTCTTCCTTCTGCTTCTTTTTTCTTCTTGTGGCAGCTTCGGTGCTTTCCTTCCTCTTCTCCACAAAAACTTGGTCTATCTCTTGTATTTTCAGATTCTCTATTCTTCTCATGACCTTCGGGAGCATCCTAGTGACCCTCGTTGTATTTATCCTCTTGTTCTGACTCTAGCTCATGTTAATCTAGGTTGTCATTGATGTCAATATGGCACTAGCTGAGATGGAAAATATTGTTGAGATGCCTAGTTCCAAATGATGATGTCATAACTATTATTTCATAAGAATGCCATTAATTAATATGTCAAGTCACTAATGTGTTGGAAATAATACTGAGAGGGGGGGTGAATCAGTATTATCAAATCAGTAAAACTTTTTCATTTCCATATTTAGATACATATACGCTACTTCAGTTAATCGAACCCGCGTGTATAAGCGACTGTGTCTAAAGAAACTAGCGTATATCAAGATTATTTATGATTCAGATAATACATTACATGCTGATCTTTAGATAATGCATCAAAACTTCATTGACCATATGAACAGTAAACAGAAGCAGTAAACAGAATAGATCATCACACACAAGAAGCACACATGAACACCATGATTTAAGGTGGAAACCCAATGTGGGTGAAAACCACCTACTGCAATTTGTTTCTATCTTCCTTTCATAAGAAACTTCTTTTACAATGTACTGGTGCAATCCTTTACCAGTACGCAGGCTGCAACCTGCAGAGAAGCTACAACTCTCTCTCTCGTTTTCCAGTCTCTCCTGGAAGGGAGCTACAACCCCCTTTAGCTCTTGCACTAGCCAAGATACTAGTACGTAGGTGCTAGCCTACAGAAGGATACAACCTTCTCTTACCTCCTCCAGGTACCACGTTTCATCAATTTTCAGACTGGATACACTGAAGCACAACACTACAATCTAAAGGCCACGTTTCATCAAATTTTCATACTGGACTCATCAATATCATTGAAGCTCTCAAACACTTAGCAACATCAATACCCAATACTGAAACCTTGTCAACAAAAACAGTCACCAGAACACAGAGAAAAACACTGAACTCTGCAACAATATTCAGAACCAACTGTATTATCAAAAATCGTAGCTTAAATGGTATACGCTACTTGGACGAACCAAACCTGCGTACAAACGCGCTTTTACCAAAGCCAACCTGCGTACAGATCTATAAATATTCAATCAAGACTTGCAGCTATCTCAAACTTAAGTTATACCCAGTTCAGAACATTACATGCGTCAGTATACAGAGCATAATCAACCATATAGAGATAGTTCATTTCAAACCATTTGATGATCTATCCTTAGATCTTGTTCTCCATCAACCGGTGAGATCCCTCCTTAGCTTGCATCATAACCCATATCCTGCATACAGGATCTCATACTCTGTCAGATATTCAAGTATTTCTCACACACTTTGCCTAATGATCTTCTTCTCCTTTTATAGTCTTATGCCTTCCTCAATACCATGGTCCAAAACCATAACATACCAATACCATGCATCCAATACTAGGGATCAACACATCTGACAAGGTGCCATGGTCCAAAACCATAGGTTCAAGTACCAAGGACTAAATGCCACGGAACAAAGGTAAGTTATCCAACATATACACACTTTTCCTCACATGAAAGTGCGTGCATACGCATACGCGACTTTCTAAAGTCTAACCCGCGTGTATACGCGGAACGTTCTCAATGAACCAGCGTATATATATTTTCTCTTCATTCTTGTAGACTGATCATCAATTCCTTGCTGCTGACCTCCTGCACTGTGATTTGTCATCTGTGTGGTTTACCATCAAGGACAACACTTAACTCATAATGCCAACAATCTCCCCCTTTGGACTTGATGGCAAAGCTAACTTTTCATACTTAGAACTATCATCTGATTCCTTTGAGTTGTCTTGCATCCCATGCATTCAGTCACATCTGATATCCCTTCTGTAGATTCATCTAGTTATATGTAAGTGCGATGATCTTCTATGAGAGGGTTTCCATCAAGTACAACACATGCATCATAATGCCAACAATCTCCCCCTTTGGACTTGATGGCAACAACACCACATCACTCTCCCCCTTTGACATCAAGGGCAAAGGGCAGACCAAGATATTCTCTTTTCTTGATAAACATTCCGCTATCCATACTCCCCTTGAGTACCTGCTGAAATCTCTGAATGAGCTCCCCCTCTGTATATGCCAAGGTGTACCAATTTGACCATGCTTCCCCTGAATACATGCTGAAGTCTTTGCTTTGCTGAAGCGTGCTTGTTCATGCTCCCCCTGACTGTAAGCAAGGTCTGCAAAAAGGTGTTCTATAAGAATAACATGACTCTATACCTTCCTATCACCAAAATACTCAATACATACATCTATCACCCAACCAAGTGGGGATCATCCACCCAACCAAGTGTGAATACATCAGAAATTTACATATGATGACCAATTACATTACATCTTCATCCCAGGCATAGTGGGGAAACCAATGTCGGTCGTTACATGACCTTGACACCATAGAAGAAATATCACAAAGAAGAGATACATGGCATAAAGACAAAATATCTAGAACATGACTTATGAAAGTCACCAACAACTGATAGCAGCAGCAACTGTCAATCACCATTCAGATCAGCAATCAAGATTTCCTTCTGTTCTCCCCGATCTCCATGAAATCAAAACAACTTGTGTACACGAACTAAGAGCTTCTAAGGTAATGCCAACAATGCATTATTAGAAGTTTATCTGCTCCCCCTAAAGCTGTGCCAGTTGGTCTCTGTCAGACTCATCTCAGACTCTTCTCATCTTGAGTCTGGCCCACAGATTTCATTCAAACCAACATATACGCGACTGTATCCATAGAAACTTGCGTGCGGATATTCCTCATAAAACTCGCGTACAACCTCTTTTATATATCAGCAACCTGCAAGTGTCCTGTACCAAGGTATGTCTGCATCAATACATCATCATAAATCATTCACATGATATCATATGTGTATAGCCATCTTATCAACAAGATCATCCATGTATCATCTCTTGGGAATATCTGCATCAATCAACATATGGGAGTACAAATTCATCTATATATAGATAAAAACTCATCATCATCATGTCTCCAACTACCAGCTTTGTGTATCCAGCACTGTCATCAACATCAACAATCCTCATCCATAAGGTCACCAAGTACTATAGGAATCCTTCATCATAATTGTATTATATGAAGAGTGTGAGTTCAAGCTTTGTATTTCTCCTTGTCCTTATGAGGATCACCACGTAAGCATCATATATGCACCATTAATCCACAAACATGATCTGAACATCAACTATGTAACCCTAAGAATCATATGTGATTTTAGCATGGCCCACATCATAGCAAGATACATTATTTAGCCATATAAGCATCATCATCAAGGACTATTAATCATAATGCCAACAATGCATTGTTAAAAGCATATGCTCCCACTCAACCCGTGTCATCTGTTTACTGTTAGATCTGATCATGCATATATTAGCAAAAAGCATCAAGACATCCTCATCATCAAGTTAGGATCAAAACACTTCTAAAACTTTTTACAAGAATCACGACATTTCCACACATCTTCAGCAGACTGTAACTATTGACCGATAGAGCAAATAATGGACTTAAACATATCAGACCCCTTTTTCCGAGCTTATCCCCACCGCTTTTCCTCAGACTGACATATACGTGACTTTGCAGTGTATAGATCGCGTATATACATGACTTCTCTTTATGAAACTTGCGTATTAGATTCAGGACACTGAAGTTGTACACTTTCAGCTCCCCTTGAGTTAGTTATGTCTGTGCTGTGTTGCATCTGAGTACTTTGTGCGGTGCTGCATCTTTCTGGCTGATCTTCCTTCTTCTTCCATATCTTCAAGTGTGATGATGATTTCTCCTTTTGGTGTGATGTCCGTACTTTGTTCCTGCAATCCCTTGCTATATGTCCAAGCTTGTTACATGCATAACATCTTACATGTTTCATATTCCTCTTGTAGAAATCAGCAACCTTGTGACCATACATATTGCAAGCAAAACAATATCCATTAAAGTAGTTTGAATGTGATGATCTTTCTACATGATGGTCTTGAACCCTTCTTCTTCTGCATCTAGCTGCAACATGTCCAAGATTATGACATACATAACATTCAAACATATTCATAGGGGAGTAAAAAGATTCTTTGAAGAATTTCTTTCCTTGATTGTGATGGGTGAACCTCTAACTCCTTGTTATCATTTTAATTTCTCTTTAGAGTTCCTTGCGTCCCTTGTGAACTAGAATCCACCGTTTAACAGATTCATGGAACCAAGAACCAGTCTGATAATAGGAGACCTTGACTACTAGAATATCATCCAAGACTTTAGTACTATCTTGAAATCGTAATAGTTTATCCTTTTCTTCTAATTTACCTTTCAAGATATTTACCTCAACTTGATGTTGCTCTTCCTTTTCAAGATACTGCTTCTTCACATTCTCTTCAGCATTCCTTTCTTCTTCTAACTGACTTCTTAGATTGAGAATCTCCTTTTTTTGTTCTTCATTCACATCCTGCGGCATTTGACGAACTCTGGAGACACATTCCAGTTGTGCTTTTAAACTGATAACTTTGTTTTCCTGATTTTCAATACCTTGGAGTAGATCTTTATTCTGCTTCTTGGCTTCTTCAAGTTCTTCCTTTAGTGAGAAGGTCGAAGCTTCAAGACTTTCATAATCACTGGATCTATCTATGAGATTCTTGATTGTTGTGTTCTTTTCATTGACTTCTTTTCTTAGAGATGTGACTTCATCATGCAAATTTTGATTTTTGTCCCTGAAAAACTTCCTTATCTTGCTTTCTTCCTCTTATTGGTCTTTTAGCAACTTTAGATATTTGGCCTTGAATAACTCTAGATTGGCTTTCAGTTTGGTAGTTTCTTCTTTGAAGTCGCATTCCCTTTTGTTCAATAGATCT
>APFE030274324.1:100132-115459 GCA_000404065.3 Pinus taeda | reverse complement strand
CCATATGGAAAGATAGCTGGAACATCAGAGGATAGCAAATTCATACCTGATAGTTCATCTTCATTCTGAAATGATTCTGAATCTGATTCTGAATCTGAAGAGCTTCTTATACATAATCCCCAATTGATTCTCCCACTGTCATAGTTCTTCTGATATGTCTTCTTCTTCTTCGGTGCTTTCTTCTTAAGCTTCTTTCCCATTGTTCCACAGATCTCCTTCAAGCAATCAAGCTTCTACCAAAGGACCTGCTCTGATACCAATTGTTGGAAATAATATTGAGAGGGAGGGTGAATCAGTATTATCAAATCAGTAAAAAAATTTCATTTCCATACTTAGATACATATACGCTACTTCAGTTAATCGAACCCGCGTGTATACGCGACTGTGTCTAAAGCAACTAGCGTATATCCAGATTATTTATGATTCAGATAATACATTACATGTTGATCTTTAGATAATGCATCAGAACTTCATTGACCATATGAACAGTAAGCATAAGCAGTAAACAGAACAAATCATCACACACAAGAAGCACACATGAACACCATGATTTAAGGTGGAAACCCAATGTGGGTGAAAACCACCTGCTGCAATTTGTTTCTATCTTCCTTTCATAAGAAACTTCTTTTACAATGTACTGGTGCAATCCTTTACCAGTACGCAGGCTGCAACTTGCAGAGAGCTACAACTCTCTCTCGTTTTCTAGTCTCTCCTGGAAGGGAGCTACAACCCCCTTTAGCTCTTGCACTAGCCAAGATATTAGTACGTAGGTGCTGGCCTACAGAAGGCTACAACCTTCTCTTACTTCCTCCAGGTACCACGTTTCATCAATTTTCAGACTCGATACACTGAAGCACAACACTAAAATCTAAAGGCCACGTTTCATCAAATTTTCATACTGGACCCATCAATATCATTGAAGCTCACAAACACTTAGCAACATCAATACCCAATACTGAAACCCTGTCAACAAAAACAGTCACCAGAACACAGAGCAGAACACTAAAATCTGCAACAATATTCAGAACGAACTGTATTATCAAAAATCGCAGCTTAAATGGTATACGCTACTTGGACGAACCAAACCTGCATACATACGTGCTTTTACCAAAGCCAACATAATGAAGAAGTGCTAAGAAGTGCCAAGTGCCCAGTATTTAGAAGCCCTTGATGACATATGGAGGACTACATTTGATGATGTCATATTCTTGATGAATGACCAAAATTGATGATGGCACTTAATGAGGTCTTGATAACATGGTTGGAGATGATTTGATGGTTGGAAGATTATTTTGGAGTTATCCTAATGATGCTGCACTATGATTGCACTAGTATATCATGACATTGTTCATGCGTCATGCTACATGGATGTTGCACTCCTACGTAATGACTCTATGATACTATGATGGCATTGATAACAATGAAGAAGCCGCATTGTCTTAACATTCCTCATGCTATCCCAAACTTTTTATGCATAAAATTTAAGGACAGTCATAAAAGAAAAATTATTTTGGAGCCGACCTACATTCAGTCATACAAGTCGTCCTCACTTCAAATAGACGTGTCCCTTCAGTTATAAACGAAATCTCTATAAATAGACATCTAAACACTTCATTTTGATTAGCAATTCAGGCAAGAATTCAAATATACGAAGTACAAGAGAAGACAGAAGGCCGAGGAGAACAACGAGACTATTGTTTAGGACAAAAAAAGGATAATTTTGTTTGGGCATAAAATCTTGGTTGGAGCTACTGTATTTTCCATGGTCAAATCTTCTGTAGTTGCCGTGGTCAAAGTTGTCATAGTTACGGTGGTCGAAACTGCCATATTTTCTGTGGTCGAAACTATCGTAGTTTCCGTGGCTGAAGCTGACGTAGTTGCCATTGTCAAAGTTGCCATAGTTGTTGTGGTTGAAGTTACCATGGTTGAAGCTACTGTGGTCGAAGTTGCCATGGTTGAATATGTCGTAGTTGTCATGGTTGAAGTTGACGTAGTTTCTGTGATTGAAGATTTCGTGGTCAAAGTTGTCATAGTTGTCATGGTCAAAGTGTTGATTTATTGGGATTAAACAAATAGATCTTGTTGAAGTCTTCTCTTGAGAACAAAATAGGGAAAAGTTGGAGAACTTTGTGAAGAAGCATATTGAAGATTTGTGGAGATCATTAAAGACCATGATGCATTGAAGCCATTATGAGGTGACCTTGAAGAATTTTTGTTTGGGTAACATGAAGAGCAGTGGTGACACCTTCATGTGAAGAACAAGGTTTTCATTGATGATGTGATGCGGAGACTAAGTGAAGGCGTAGCTGAAGATTGATAGGGCTTGTTGAAGAAAACATTGGGAGGTGTGAAGTATAACCAAACATACCTTGACAAAGTGAAGTTATAGGGTTGGAGCCCTTCGGGTTGGTGTCTCAAAATTGACAAAGGTTGGTGCCTTGGAAAGTCCAAGTTGGTGCTTGGAAAATATAGGATTGGTGTCCTTGGAGTTGGTGCTCCTAAACTCAAGGTTGGTGCCTTGGATAAGATAGGGTTGGGGCCCCATAGGATTGGATTCCTCAAGAAACTAGGTCGGAGCTTGAACTAGATATAGGGTTCGAGCCCTTGAGGTTGGTGCCTCAAAATTGACAAGGTTGTAGCCTTGGAAGTCCAAGTTGGTGCTTGGGAAATACAGGTTTGAGCTTGGGAGATTGAAGATCAGTGTCTTCACCGAGGGTTGGAGCCCTACATATATTGTATTTGATTTATTGAAGAAATTAATAAAAGCATTTATTCTTATTGTTCATTTTGTTTTCTAAATATGAGTGATCTAACTGGTAGATGTAACAATTGAAAAGAAATATTGTTTCACCCCCCTTTTAGTATTTCCAACAATCCTTATCCTTCCCACTAGCTTCCTTGTGTTATGTCGTGTCCTCATTTGTTGAACTATCCTTTGTCTATGTATCCAACATAGTCATCCACTCCATGGGCCACAACTGTATCTATGATAAGAGATCATCTTATGTCACTAAATATGATAAGGGATACCATGTCTTCTTTGTGTCCCTACGAGCCTGTATGTAAATTTTGTGGAATTCAAACTAAAAATTCACGATAGATCTATATTGCTTGTATAGTCTTAATGAAAGGCGAGGGTGCTTGTTCACCAACATGTGTAAGTCCATATGATATAAACAAAAAGAATTCTGTTATCTTGTGGTCGTGTTGGTTTAATGGTATACCACAACGAGGCATATAACGCGACCTCAAAAACATCCAAGATGATTGGAGGGAACTGTGAATCTTCAGGTGCTCTCCATGCAAGCATCACAATTATCAAAATTAACCATGCGTAGTGAAATGAAGTACCTTTCTCCTTAGCCTCACAACAATCATCCAAAAACTCTTGGAAAAGATATGCAGCCCAGTTGTACTAAACCCCATTAGCGCACTGCGCAACTAATGAAACTACAGGTGCAGGGACTTCATTAGCCCGACACATCCTCATGATTTTTCCAACCAATATGTGTGGTGTGAAGTGAACTGCCTAGTCATTGATTGAGTTGATATCATAACCTCACTTCCCTTTTGTCAGTCCAAACTTTTTATTCATGTTGTCTGCTTTGTCCTCGTCTTTCCGAACAAACTATTCTGTGGGGTTTCGCCCTTGATAAGGCAGTCTTGTGATTCTCCATATTAGCATTGGGTCGATAGGGATCCTCTTCCCCATCCACAGGGATCCATTATGCACTAGAACACATATTTTTCTCACGCAAGTTGTGCTTCCTAGACTTCTGCCGAAGTGAGGAACATACAACATATTCATCAAGCTCGACTATGCCAATTTAGTTTCCCACTACTGCAGTTCTAACCTTGTCACACCACTCTCAGGGTAGTGTACTTTTTTTAAGTATCTATCTGGTATGAACTGTAGATATTTATTTCTATCATTGAAATCATAGTCTGTGAACTTTAGCTGCGAAATCTTCCCAAGGGTTTCTCTAGTAAATCACACTAACTCCGACAATAAAGGTGTGAAGATGCCATACTTTGCGTCCTTCGACCCTTTCACTGGTTTTTCATATGGATTTCTTGGTGGAATATATGATGGGAGAGGCGATGGAAACGTTGTGCCATCCATTTCCATTTTTCCTTTCTCTGCTTCTTCTTCACTATCTCTCACATGTTTAGGCTCTTTCTGAGGCTCAACAAGCCCCTTTTCCTGTTTTTTCTTCCTTCTCTGCTCTTTGGTCATTTTCTTTCGCAGGGATTTCCACTGTGTCTATGATGATGTTGCTGCGGGTGGTGATGTTTCTGTAGGCATATCAGCTGAGGCTGCTTCCATGACTCCGTCTAAGCCCTTCTCACTAAATATGCGAATAAAGTCTTTAGGTGTTAGGGCATTCATCGAAAATTTATGCAACTTCATCGCAATAGCAGTATTCGAAATCTCAGGACAACAAAGTGCTAAATCTGGGCAGGACACAACTTATAACAAATATGAATTTCTAACCCTATCATTAGCTCAGATTGTGTTCATTAATTGCATATATATCGCTAGATCCGATCAATTTATCCTCATAAATGCATATTTTTACATGTTTTAATGACAAATTTCCTTTTTAACAGTCATATTTTCCCGACAAACTTCAACACATTCCATATTGTAGCAAGAAACCCCTCTTACATCAAGACTCCTATGAAATTTAACATAATCCAGAGTGTAGTGAAGTCATTTTCCTACGTCGAATCTCTCTCTACAATGTAGTTAATAGTCTAGTGCCCACTTTCAATTGTAGGTGGCACTAAGACTCTTCTCCTTTCTTTAGAGCGAACCTGTAGGGGCAAGGTTGTCCCTGTACAACTAAAATCTACTTCCATTTACTCTTCCTTGAACCAATTCTCCATTTAAATTTGCTAATTGAATAGTGCCTCCATCAGTAATGTGCTTGATAATGTATGGGCCTAACCAATGTATCTTGAATTTTCCTAGAAATTTTACAAACTTACTGTCATAAAGGAGAACAAGGTCTCCTACCTAGAACTTATTTTCTTAACATGTCTATCATGCCAGACCTTTTCTCTTGCTTTTTTTACCTATTTATGGAATACTACTATAAACCTATCTTCCTCCAAAGAAAGAAATATATCAGGTTCTTCCATATTTGTAAAAGTTATAATCCTCAAGCTAAGCGCGATGTACTCCATGGGCATCACAACTTCTTGCCTATAAAATAACTTGAAGGGTGTCTAACCTATCAACTTTTTACATGTGGTCCTATAGTCCCATAATACTATTGGAATTCTAAGGTCCCAGTCATCTCTATTAAAATTGCATACATTAGTAAGTGCATTCTCCAAAATCTTATTAAATGCTTCTACTGTTCCATTGGCCTGAGGATGATAAGGGCTACTCTTTTGATGATATACTTGGAATTCCTCAGTCAATACTTCAATATTCTTATTTAGGAAGTGTGAACCTTGGTCACTCATCAAAATCTTTGGACATCCAAATCTAGACAATATGTACTAAGAAAAAACTTCGCGATAGTCCTTGTGTTGTAGTCCCTTATTAGTTGTGCTTCAGCCCATCTTGTTAAGTAATCAGACATTGTAATTATGTATCTTGCACTAGTCCTCTTTCCAGGTGGGTTGATGGGTCCAACAAAATCAATGGCCCACTTATCAAAGTCTTGCAATGTAACTTGTGGTACTAATGACATCTCATCTCTTTTTGAAGGCTTCCCTATTCTTTGACACACATCACATGCTTGACAATACTCCTTTGCATCTTTATGTAGTGTAGGCCACCACAATCATGCTCTCAAAATCTTATGCACAATATCTTTTTATACATAGTGTCCAATAGTTGTGCCCCCATGATCCTTTGCTAGAGTCATCTATCTTTCATGTTCAGGAACATATCTGCATAGTATCTCATCTTGTCCCATATTATATAAATGTCCTATTAATGAAAATTCAGCTGCCTTAACCACTAATTCTTTCTTGCTGCATAGTATACTCTAAAGGAGTCATTCCTGTTGTCAAAAATTGAATGATATCTGTGAAATGGTCATCTCAACTCTGATTGCAAATAACTGCACATCAGGGAGATTATTCTCTATACTCCCTAGTTCTTCCCTTGTTTCTAGTCTTGATAGATGGCTAGGTCCTACATTCAATATCCCTGGTCTAACAATGATCTCAAAGTCATATTCTTGGAATAACAACAACCATCTGCAAATATTTCCTCTTAAGACAGGCTTATGAACCAAATACTTCACTGTGGAATGATCTATAAACATTTTAAAGTCTTACCCAACAAACAGTGTCTAAATTTCTGCAAAGCATATACCATGGCCAATCCTTCCCTTTTTGTAGTGGTGTAATTCTTTTCTTCTTTAGATAACTTTCTACTTGCAAAATCTATAGGATGATCAATCTCTCCTGCACTAGGTTGTGCCAGTACCACTCCCAAAGCTATCCAAGAGGCATCCATATGGACATGGAATTCCTTATTCCAATCAAGGAACACTATTATAGGTGCAACTACCATTTTTTCTTTCAATATGTCGTGGCTCTTCTGACATTCTTCATTCCACTGAAAATTGACATCCTTCTTCAACAATTTCCCCATAGGCGCAGTGATCGAAGCATACCCCTTGATGAATTTCTTGTAATACCGAGTATGTCCCAATGTAGTGCAAAGTTGTCTTACTCTCTTAGGTGGAGGAAAGTTCACAATGATAACAATCTTAGTAGGGTCTACCATTAGTCCTTGCTTATAGACAATTTGTCCCAACAAAATGAAAAAAAGCACACAAAATATGCATTTCTTTAGGTTCAAAGATATCTGATATTGTCTACATGTGTCGAGCATAAGTCTTAAACTTCCAACGTATTTGCTTAATAATCAAAAATACTGTCCAATCATCAAAATATACCTCTAAAAACTTGTGGATGTATTCCTTAAAAGCTACAACGACCACCATATAAAATATACCAGGGGCATTTTTTAATCCAAAAGGAATTAATGTGTATTGATATGAGCCTCCTTTTGTAGCAAATGTGGTCTTATGCCGATCTTTATGTGCAATCCTAATCTGATGATAACCTAAGAATCCATTTGTAAATGAGTAAGCTTCTTGACCTCCTACATTGTCTAGCACTTCATCAGTGAAAGGGGTAGGGAAGGGATCATGTAAACATGCATCATTCAACTTTATCAGATCAACATGTTGACCACTACGTGTCAATGACCCATACCATTACACCCCATTTTTTTTCACAAAAGGGATAGTGCTTGATCGACGTGTCCGTGCCATTCGACTGTCATCATCAACCTAATCATGTTATTTTGTAAACCCAGTCTGCATATGTAAATTGTAAATTATCTTAGTAGATCCATGTCATGCATGTAATTGCCTAGGTAAACCTGATTTTCTAGTGATGATCTACATTCCGGAAGGTTTTTTGTCTCACCGATCCATGAGAGGTATAGTTTTCCTTCATCCTAACACCAAAGACATAATGGATTTTGTAATTATAATCTTAGGAGAGTCCTAGTGTGTTAGGTCGAGTCTGTGTAAAATTGATTTTGGAATAATCCTAACTATTTGGTTAGGTTATTTTATTACAAATTGCTTGATCTACTAGATTATGTTTGTATTGCAGAATTGGGTAGTCTATGAGGGTCTATATCAAATGGGTTTCCCCCCTTGAGATGTAAAAATGTAAAAATCATGATTAAAGTGTCTTGAGGGTTAGAAAAATAATTTATCCCCTCATAAGTCCTAAGTTTTAAGTCCTAGGTCCTAGGTAATTTTAAATTTTCCAAAAGCTAAATTCGAAGGTCCTTTAAAAAAATAAATTTTAAGAGGTCCAGGGACTAAGGTTAAATGATTATTTTGGTAAATTTTATGCCCTTGGTCCCTAGGGTTAAGTCAAAGTCAAAATTTTGAGGAAATTAATTCAAAAATTATTTTTTTGAATTAATTAAAATGCATTTAAATGATAATTTCGAATTTCCTCATTATTTAATTTCGACGGATGAGATTAAAAGATTTTTTGATCCTCATCAACGGTCGAGATCACTTTGACAAGGATCACTCGAACTAGCCGTTGGGAAACTTTTCTTTAAATAGGGGGTCAGTTGTCATTTGAGGTTATTCGATCCTTTGATCGTGTGCTAAGGAAAGCTCTCTTGTAATCTTTTTTTTATGTGCAATAAAGAAATAATTCGGGGTTAATCTCTGCTGGTGTTACTCTTCAGAAAATTGTTGTAATATGTTTTATTTTCTTGCATAGATTTACTTTCAGCCATTGATGTTAGCTTATTGAAGATTTATTTAAACACAGGTATCTTGTTTGATCACTAGGGTTTGAATGATAATTTAATTTCTGAATATAATGGTAGATATCTCCATTAGATCTGAATTTCACTGTTGTTTTCTCTCCCTATGTTAATGGTTGAATTAAGTTGTGCAAGAAATCCTTGATTTTGAGATCATCGGGCATTCGGGGAAGTCTTCAGTTGGACTAGCCAACTCCTGGATTGCATTTTCTGAAGAGCCCAATTGGTTTTGATCCCGGGCTTATCATTAGAATTTTTGTTGTGGATGCATCAAAGGTTTTCTGAAGCACCTCATCTTAAATTTAAAATTTTTAAAAACATATGTGTGGCATAATGATAGATCTAGCTGCTTAGAGCCTTTATCTTGTGAATATTGTAATTATTTAGCTTTTTTTTTAGGTTTCTTTCTTGCATGTTTCTGGGTGTTTTGTTTTGCCATTGTAGGTTGTAGGTTTGAGGAAATGTTTTTTGTTTGAAGCTAGATCTATTCCTTGGAGGGTAAGATCTAGCCATAGGATCATCTTTTGCAGAGGTTTCTGAAAAATTTTGAGGGTTTTTTTAATGCTATCTGCTATTGCCTGGGGTTACATTGTGTTGCAAGATTTTTTTTTTTTATTTTTTATTTCAAACAAACTGTGTTAAGCTCTCGCTACACCCATTGAATCCACGTTTCTTATTTGGCCGCCTACCCAACACTACAATACGCTGTCCACGTTGCCCTCAATCTACAAAAGTGTGATCTCAGAATGCTACCATACTCCCATTTGTCTGCAGCCCTCCATAACCCGTTAAACCCTTCTACGCAGCTCTTCCCATCTTAGTTTTTTTTCCCCCTTACCTCTACGTTTTCCCTTACTCCTGCGTTTTCCTCCTTCAAGCCATTGCTATATCCTGCATTTTCAAAACCCCTTCCCGCTGCAAGCTCTTTCCTTTGTTTTCATTACCATTTCTCTCCACACAGCTCATCAAACCACCAATCCGCTGCCCACGTTCCCCATGTCCTTCAAAAACCTATGACCCCATCATTGCATCCCCTTCCTACTTATCCCTTCAAAATCTGCTACAGACCCTCATTTATGCTCTAACCCTGCAACAGATCAGTAAACAAGCGCCCTACATTTCCCATCATCAGTCGGACTGTAGTCTTCATCACTCCCCACATAGCCTCCATTCTGCCATCCACACTGCTCCGGAACCTCTCCTCATTGCTAGCCCGCGGAGTCATCATCCTTCTGCAAACTTGCATTCGCCCATCCCTCACCTTGCTCACACCTTGCCATCGTCTTCCAAGCTCCGACCTGCATCAACAGCAAATAATACGTATCCATTTTCCTTTATTTTTTATGTTTATATTTACTTTTAGGTTAGCATTTGATTAGGTTAAGTTTTCATGTAAATATAACTTATAGTTAGGACCCTATTCATTTAAAAAAAAATTCAATTTTACTTTTCTTTTAGTTTGGTTCTTCAAAAAATTAAAAGTTTAAAAATTTTTATTTTATTTTACTTTTTTTCATTTTATTTCATTTTATTTTTGATTATATTTTCATTTAAAAAAATTAAAAAATAAAATAAAAATCTAAAAAACATTCTAGAACTTAAAATAAAAATAAAAAAATAAAAAATATATTATATATATAGATATAGATATTAGATATAGATATAGATATAGATATATATTATATATATATATATATATATATATATATATATATATATATATATATATATATATGCTTTTTCTTTCTCTTGTGGTATTAGTATTCATCATTTTACTATAGTTAAATGTGCTTAAATTTTTATCTAGAGTTTAATTATTGGAAAGTGATAAATTTCCTAGATTTGGAATTTCAAGCATAATCATTTTAAATTCTAGGTGGTTAGCTTTTAAGATTTGTGGTTATTTAAAGTATTCGATCTTTAGAAATTTAATTGCTAGAACATTGTTAAGTCATTGTGCAATTGATCATTTTTCTTGAATTATTTGATGCTCGTCAAATGTTAGATATTTTGCAAATATTTTTTCAAGCAATCGTTAATTATTTCATAAGAAACAACAACTAATTGATTACCTTGGATCATTGAATCCATAAGGCACTAGTTGTAATCATTTAAAATTTAATCAAATTCTAAGTCTCGCTAAGTCTTAATCAAGTATTCGATTGCTTCGCTGTGTCTCCCAAATCGGCTGATTCATAGCTGGTTCTCTTTTATCCCATAGGGTCTACCCCCCTTAGCTAGCTATAGGGAGACAACTTAAACGGAGAGATCGGGGATCAGGGTGATAGCCCCTAGTCTGAGCATTTTCACAGTGCCTAGACACTCTGTGCGACAACATGTTTTGGTGCCATTGCCAGGGATAGAGTTTTTCCTATCCTTAGTTTATTCGACATTCATCATTCATCTTTCATCTTTCATCTTTCTATCATTCATTTGAGTCGGCAACGACAACATTTTTTAGCGCCGTTGCCGGGAATATTTTATTCTCGGCATTTCAACGACATTTCTTCATCGCTTTCAATCATCTCATATTTTATCCCATTCATTATCCTGTCAAGCGGCTCAGCATTTCCTGGCGTCATTTGATCTTTTCATCACCCTATCTTTCGTCATTTCGTTAATCATTTCATATGCACCTTTAGCACCTGGATTTCTTGGTTCATTTCTTGTTTGGGTGGTGACTCCATTTATTTTCATTTATTTTTTCTCAGACAAGAAGCCCTCCCTTATATCTAGTTTTTTGGATCCTAGAGTTAGATTCATGTTCAAGTGGCGACTCCACTTCTTTCATCTCTTGATTTTCTTGAGCTGAGGTCTCTCTCTATCATCCTTTTGGTCCCTAATTATTCATCATGGATTATTCGTTTACCCCATGTCATTTCGCTGATGTCCTCCACGATATTCTGGAAGTGGCCATTCATAAATGGTATTTGTTCTTGGGTGGTGATTCAGTTGTTGTTAGAAAGCATCTATGCAAGTTTTCTCATATAATGCTCATATATTGTAATTCTTCCCAATATGATCATGAGGATGTCAAAATGCGTTTATTTGCCTTTTCTTTAGAGGATGATGCTTTGAATTGGTTTGATAATTGTCCTTAAGATTCTTTCACTTCTTTACAAGACATCATTCATGCTTTTAAAGATAGATATGGTTATCAAGATAGCTCGCCTTGTGCCCCTAAAATTATGAAACACAATGAAAGTGATTTTGTGAAGGGTGCAGGTGTTGATGAAATATTTCAAGGCAATTATTCATATCAAAATGTGCCATCCACATGTACCATTGTGGATCAAATCCATGATAGTGGAAAAGCAAGGACAAATTTCCAAATCAATGTCGACAATGAAAGGGAAAATCATAAGTAAATTATAGAGGAACTAATGCAGCTGGTAAAAAATATGGAGATTAATCAAGAAAAATTTGTGACTAATTACGTCAATGATATGAGAAATTTATAAACCCACCTGGAAAAGCGGGTTAAGGAGATGGAAGCAATGAAATCCAATCATGATAGGGAAATTAATTCAATGCAAAAAAAGTTATTAACTATAGATGAAGAAATGGCCATCATGACATTCGATTATAATAATTAGTTGACTACCATGCAAGCAAATAATAAGAAAGAGATAAACTCTATGCAACATCGCTTGATGACCATAAAGGAAAAGAACGATAAAGTAATAAAAGATATGGAAGCTAGTCAAATATATCTTCAGAATAATTTATTGAGCATGGAGGAAGACCATGCCAAGGGAATAAATGCTATGAAGGTTGAACACTCTAGCCAGGTGGATGCCATAAAGATACAGGTACAAAAACTTCAACATCGGTCAAAGGATGAAAGAAACAAGGAGATATCGAAAGATTAGGAGCCTCCTTATTTGCTGCAACAAGCTTCATCTTATTATGAGGAGGTCATTTGTTCCATTGAAAAGTGGTTAATTGAAGGTGACCCAGATAAAATTGAAAATGATAAAAATTAGATGAAAAATGAAGAAAGACATGACACGCATAGCTTACATACTTCATCTAAGAGTTTTGAAGTAGAATGTTCCACAAAGAAAAAACACAAGAGAAAGAGAACAAGAAAGCGATTTGATGCATCAGATAGCCATAAGTAGCTTGATTTTCGGATAGGAAAAAGTCCTACTATATGCAGGATTGGACATGGCACATCCGAGAAGCAGCTGACAGATTTTCCTGAAAGTAGGCAAATTCTTAGTATACACTATATTGAACACATATGATGCCATGGGGCATCCTCTGTATTTCTAACCCTACTCCTTGTCTTTTCAGCATTTAATTTATGTTTTAGGATTAGATTTACTTTTCATGTTACTAAATGAAGAGCTTATATCTTTCTTGTGCTTAATGTTATATGATAATTTTTGGATGGATGCTACTTATGTTTTATTGTGTGTTGCATGGATACAGATTTTGGATTCTTACATTCCTATAGTGCAGCAACGTGTCCCCAAGTAGAGCCAGATGTTGACCACTACATGTCAACGACCCATAGCAGTACACCCCCTTTTTTTCACAAAAGGGAGAGAGCTTAATTGATGTGTTTGTACCATTTGACTATCATCATTAGCCTAATCATGTTATTTTGTAAACCCAGTCTGCATGTGTAAATTGTAAATAATCTCAAAAACTCTGTGTCATGCATGTAATTGCCTAGGTAAGCCTGATTTTCTAGTGATGATCTACATTCCGGAAGGTTTTTCGTCTTACTGATCTGTTATCACTGAAAAAATTTCAAAGAAAAAGGTTTGTGCAAACAAACTCATGATGGTGCAGACTTCTTTAATATTCATGTTGCAGGAATTCCATGGAGGAGTATACAGAAAGAAAAGAGCCCACAAGACCATTAGTAATTCAAGACACACCCCAGCAGGCTAAAAAAAAGGAAAGGTCAAATCAAAGAAAAGGTACAAGAACAATTCACAGGTGAAACAGTCAAAAGAAGAGTAACCAGAAGTCAATTAGCCAAGGAAAAAACCAAGACAATGATTGTTAATGAAAGCTCAGCTTCAAAGGGAAGTTTAAACGACCTTCTCCACACCATCTACATAGAAGAGACCTCTCTGGTCCAAGCAGAGCTATTGGAAGCCAACAAGAACAAAACCAAAGGACTTAAATCTTCCAAAAAGCTTCAATTTGATGACCAGATCTCAGAGTTTGTTTTCAAGCCAAGAAGGCCTATGATTAGGCATTTAAAAGGGTTACAAGAGGTAGATCCAGAGGTAAGTGAGATAGATTGAGGACCTGCAAATTTAGTTAAGCAAGCCTGAAGGATATACTCAGCTAAGAAAAACTACATAGCAGGTAAGGTTAAATCCTAAAGTTTGGATGTGGATCACCTTTTGAAGTATACTTTGAAGAATGGTATCAGTTTATTCACTTTTGAACAGCCTCATGGCATATGTAAAATTCATTTCAAAGGAAAGAAAACTCGAAGAAGTCAAATTTTGGCATAAAACTATGTTTTTGAAATTACACAGCAGTTTCGTAGCGCGCTACGAAACTGCTGTAGGTGCATATTATGAATTAGTGGACCAATTTTGAGAGACAAAGAGAAATCTTCTCAAACAGGAATCTCTACAAAGGATCATTTAAAAAGTGTCAACATTCAGCAAGGGCAAACAAGTATAAGAAGGACATCTTTGAACTCTAAGCTATATGTTGTAAAGGTGATCATTATTTCATAACTTGTTTTTACCAGTCAACGTCTATAAGAGGTTCTGAGCAGTTGAAAGTTCATCTCTGAAAAGTGAAAGAGGTTTTCATTCCTAAGATACCAAAGTACAAAAACCTCTTCCACTTTCTTCAAATCCATTATGATCAGGGAGAAATGAAATACTAAACTTGCGCTACGAAACTGCTATAGGTGCAGTTTTTCAAAATCAAAATTTCATGTTTTACACATCTTCTTCAAGGATCGATTCTGGACAGATGGAGAAGTATTTTAAAAAAACAAAGAGAGTTTTTTGTTCTAGACATCCAGGACTACAAAAACCTCCTTCAGTTTCCTCAAATACATCATGAGCTGGGAGAAATGAATGATCAAACTTGCGCTACAAAATTGTTGTAAGTGCAGTTTTTCACAAGCCTATTTCTCTGTTTTACACATGTTTTTCAAAGGCACATTCTGGGAGGTAGGGATGATGTTTCAAAAAACCAAGAGCAATTTTTGTTCGGAATGGATTAGTTCACAAAAGCCTCCTCCAGTTTTTCTAAATACGGTGTTTGGGAGAAGTTATGAGCTCTGTCCCAAAACCCATTTTTCAGCCAGAACAGAGCAAGGGAGAGTCTCCTAGTTTCTAGGAACATCAAGGATCGATTCTGGACAGCTGGAGAATTATTTTTAAAAACCAAGAGATTTTTTTATTCTAGACATCCTGGACTACAAAAACCTCCTTCAGTTTCGAAAAATGTGTCATGGATGAGGAGATAAAGGCTCTGTCCCACGTGCCATTTTCAGTGATCCTAAACCTAAAAACATGGAAACATGTTCCCTAATTTCTAGGGTTTGTCTTCAGCAGTCAGATGACCACGTGGGAGGCTTCATCAAATTCAACTTCTTTCGGTTGCAAGTTGTCAATTAATGCTTTAAATGCTTAGATAAGATTGTTGTAATCATAATAAGGAGTTACACTCCTAGTTGTATTAGGTCTCTAGGACTCCTAGTTAGGTGTCATTTGCATTTAATAGTTAGTTTTAAGTATCAATAGGTGTCATGGTAGGATGAATTCGAATTCCCCTCATGCTTGAGGAGGAATCTAGGTTATGTAAAGAGATCTATATATAGCTGAAGCAGCAATGTAATCAGGGTTGGAAATTTTATGGAAAAGCTTGTATTTGGCTTATGTAAGACTCATTTTCAGTAATACATATTTGACTTTACTTCTCAGGATTCATGAAGGATTTTTTATGTTCAGAATATGTATGTTTGTCCTTTCTTAATTCTTACAGTGGTATGATGTATA
>APFE030274324.1:83453-94461 GCA_000404065.3 Pinus taeda | reverse complement strand
AGACTAATTAAAAATTGGAAATTCCTTTTGATGTCTTTTTTCTGTTGTGGTATCAGTATTCATCATTTTACTATAGTTAAATGTGCTTAAATTTTAATCTGGAATTTAACTATTGGAAAATTTTAAAATTCCTAGATTTGGAATTTCAAGCATAGTCATTTTTAATTCTAGGTGGTTGGATTTTAGGTTTTGTGGTTATTTAAAGTATTCAAACATTGTTAAGTCATTGTGCAATTGATCATTTTGCTTGAATTATTTGATGCTCGTCACATGTTATATATTTTGCAAATATTTTTTCAAGCAATCGTTAATTATTTCATAAGCAGTAGCAGCGAATTGATTACCTTGGAACATTGACTCCATAAGGCACTGGTTGTAATCATTTCAAATTTAATCAAATTCTAAGTCTCGTTAAGCCTTAATCAAGTATTCGATTGCTTTTTTGTGTGTCTCGAACCGGCTGATTCATAGTTGGTTCTCTTTTATCCCATAGGGTCTACCCCCCTTAGCCTGCTATAGGGAGACGACTTGAACGGAGAGATCTGGGATCAAGGTGACAGCCCTCGGTCTGAGTGTTTTCATGGTGCTTAGACACTCTATGCGACAACACAACACATATCCTAATTTCTCCTCGAGTCTTCTTCTCTTGCACCACCATAGGACTCACCCATTATGATTCTTCAACTAGTTCAATAATTCCAGCTGCTATCATCTTATTAAGCTCTACCTTCACCTTCTCCTTATACTTCGGGTTCATCCTGTAAGGTATTTTCTTGACTGGCTTCACATCAGACTTAAGGGGAATCTTCATGACTCCTAGATCTCCTATTATACCCTACATTTATGAAAAATTGGTGGGAAACAGTTCTTGATATACATGAAGTAACTCTGCAACTTTACTAACTGTCTCTTCATCCCAGTAGTCTCCTATTGTTGCAAACTTGGGTTCCTTCTTTGATCCTATATTTACCTTCTTGGTCTTCAATTCTTTGTTATGTCTGTTATTTCTAGCTCAGGTCCAGTTACTTCATCATATCCTTCAGACTCTGCTATGTCGATGTAGTGAGGGTCTTCTTCTTCATCTACATTGAAGTTATAACACTCCAGTAAATTTTCTATCTGTGCAACCCAAACAGGTTGTTGCCATGTCAGTGGGGTTACATTCTTAAAGATCCTCTTCTTGACTATCTGAAGGGCCAAATATATGTATGGACAATCATCCTTAAAGATGAATGTTAATATGAATCCTTCAACCATGTTTGCCCAGTTCATGGTACCATGTCGAAACTTTGTTTCTAGGTACTAGTTTTTAGGGATTATTTCTAATGTATGAATCAATCCATGTAACCATTATCACTGTGGAATCTCCTTCCATGTTGTAGTGCATAGCTGGCTATGCTTCCTAGGATTAGTTTCACCATCATATTTTATCTCCATCTATGTATTTATCTATCCAAAACTTATCCCCATCAATCTTTGACTTTCCTGCCAAAGTCATATATTCTTCTTGTGTGCATTCATGATCTAATAGGGGTAGCTTTCAGGGCTATATCAAAGCTGACAACCTTTGATTTTCTGGAACTCATTCTTCATAACCATTAAGAAAAGTATTTACATCACCTATGCCATCAAAAGAAGGCATGTTACATGCCTCATATATCATACAATGAACTGATTTGGTAATTCTTGCACAACGCCTTATTGATACTTCATGCAACCTATTCTTCTAGTTATCCAACTTTTCTTTTGAGTCTGAGGTACAAGAACTATCACGCTCCCAAATCAACTTGCCTTCTATAGTAGGGTGTTATAGCACATACAATCACCCTTCAAAATTTTAGCCTGCACCCAATTTTGGAGCCTCCCTTGAGAGTTTCACTTGATGACTGCACACACTCGGATTCACTCCATGAGCTCATGTTAGTCTTCTCATGCACCTTGCTTGTTCATTTCACCATGTCTTGCATGTTGATGTCAAAGTCATGCTTGCGACCATGTTCTATTTATGCTCAAAGTCTTCACTTCGTGCATACTTGTTGTGTTCTCTACGAAAACATCTTTCACACTCACACACAAAGTCACAGTCATTGTCCCACAAGCGTCATCATGGTCGACCAACGATCATTCACAAGTGTCGTACTTGTTGCTTGTACCGTCAGTCAGTCATGTTGAACACGTGTTTCTGGATCGTTTGAGTCGTCTCATTGTCGTGTCATGTAAGTGTGTGTTTGCAGGATCACATATGCATCTTTCAATCATTCACACACTTCATAATTTTTTGTTGAAGTTTTGACGACCGACCTCCCCTCTGATAGCCAGACCATCACCCCTCCATTGACTCGATCGACTGCCACCTACAGCAATGTAGAATCACAAAGCAATCCACCTTCATGCTAGTCAACCAAAGAGTTTGACCTGGCAGCGACCCCGAGTTCACTCCCCTCAAAATTGTTGCAGAGGCTACAGACCTTGCCCACTCCATTGACTGAGAAAGTTGTGTAGACAGGTCAGACAGACACCCAGTGCCCATCCTTGTCTCCCTTAGAAAATTGCGCAATTTTTCCAGCCAACCCTCCCGACTGTTGACTTGATACTCACCCAGAAAATTGCATAGTTTTAATGAGAAACCTCTCTACTGCCCAACAGTCTGCTTAACTCAAAAACTGCATAGAGGTGATCAGCATGCCAGCCCCAGCCTCACCACATTTTTTCCCACTAGCAGCTCCCAATAACAAACTGCCAGTTCCCTCTAGGAATTGCACAGTTTTTGCTGCTAGTGACCTAGCACCCAACTACCAATTCCCTCCATCAATTACACAATTTTTGCTGCCAGTGACCCAAAAGCTAGATGCTAGTGACCCAACAGCCAACTACCAGTTCCCTCTAGGAATTGCACAGTTTTGACTTCCAAGCTCCTGGCCAGTTCCTCCAAAAAATTGCACAATTTTTTCTGCCAACCCTCCTTGCAGCCTAGCCTATTCCTCCAAAAAATTGCTTGCTGCCAAGCCCTGCTGCCCACTCGTTTTAGAAACTATGCAGATTTTGCCTGCCCAGCCTTCCTGTAGCCCAGACTGTTCCCCTCAAAAACTACACATTTTTGTCCTCTAGCTGGGCTAGACCTCGTAGATAGTCACTGTCGATTCAGATTTCCCATCTCCATCACCCAATGACTCTTGTGCAGTTTACATCAGTAGTGCCCAGAGCCTCCATCCAGCCTTGCAGCCTTATTTCCTCTCCCAGTCACCTGCATCTAAAATAATCATGTATCATGGTAGATTAGGATATTTTTGTTGGAAATACTGAGGGGGGGTGAATCAATATTTCTTTTTCCGACTAGTGTTTTACCAGTTAAAACATTTATAATCAGAACACAAGATGAACAACAAGAATAAATTCTTTTATTAATATAATCCTTGTAGTGAAATAGATAGAATATATAATGGTTGCAATCAGTTTCCAAGCACCAACGTGGACTTTGGTGAGGCTCCAACCTCTAGAGCTCTAATTCTATTTTTCCAAGGTACCAATCTTGCTTAGGAGCACCAACTCCCAAGGACTTCAATCCTTCCATTTCTTGAGACACCAGTCCCAATGAAACCTATCCTTCCTACTTCTGAGGCATAAACCCCAATGACTCTAATCCTTCTTACTTCTGAGGCACTAGCCCCAAGGACTCCAATCCTTCTTACTTCTAAGGCACTAGCCCCAAGGACTCCAATCCTTCTTGCTTCTGAGGCACCAGCCCCAAGGGTTCTGACCCAATCTTGTCAAGGCACGTTTGATAGTAATGTTCTACTCTCAGAACTCTTCATTACTAAGTTCTGTCTGTTTACAGCTTCACTGTAGTCTCCATGCTACAACATCAATGACAACCAATCTTCTCATGAAGGAGTCTTTACAACTCTTCATACAGTCCACACAGAGTCTCCAATAGCCTTCATGGCCTCTGATAATGTCTTCACACAACTTTAGTCAGTCTACTATTAGCTGCACTAAGCTCTACATAAAGAAAAAATTTATGTTCAAGCATTTGTTCTATTGTCACAGTGAATGCTTCAGCAAGACTCCTTCTCTGTTGGCTACTTCTCCCTTCAAACAATGTTAGACAAAAACCTTTTTTTTTTTTCACTACATAACATAGTTATTCTTCGCATTCCATTGAATACCTGATTAATTCATCATAGGTTTGAGTCTTTCAAAGGGTGATACAATCAGCAGAGATGCTCGTCCTTTGAGTGCCTCCTTTCCTGTTGGTCCTTTGGCCATTTCCTGTTTTTCTCGAAACTCTAGCTGCCTATGTCTTCTCCATCTTATTTCCACAATGTTCAACCATGCTTCTGTTCTCTGTTTTTCCTATTTTATTCATTCCCCATGCCTTTGTCTATCGGTTCCGCTTTCCACTGCCTCTTTGGCTTCCTCCTCGTTCGCTATCGTTTCCTTTGACTCGCTTGATCTTTTGGCTTCGCTCCTTGGTCATTGTGTCTTCTTCTGTGCAAGCTTTCCATTCAGATTCCTGGCTTTTTTGGTCGCTGTGTGTCAAAGCTGTGACAGAGCCCTATTTTTTTTCATGATAATAGGCATTCAAAGAGGCAACATTGTTTAATGGACATGCCACATCCCAATCAAAATCGCAATTGGCTTGATTATTACCTTCTAAACTATCGGGAGCATTCATTAGTGTATTTCTGCCTCCAAATCCCACGCAAGCCAAATATTCAATTACACAGGAAATATGAGCAAAAACAGGCAAAAAGGCTAAAGGACAGGCTTCAAGAATCAATACACTTGCATCTATACTGTATCGGGTCTGCAGTATAATCACAATCGGCGCTCAAGACTCCTGGGGGTCCTTTATACATCGATACCATGGCATTACTGATGGCCGATGGCCGATCCTCCAATGGACGTGATATTATATTAAGCCATGTTGCAATGTTTAAGCAGGTCGACATGCTTTATTGCAATCACAATTTTAATGTGACAAGGCTTTAAGTGCTACGATACATAACTCCTGATATGACGAACGCAATATTATTATAGATTGTTTTTAATGCCTCCGTCGAGTCCATATATATATATAATATATACTATATATATATATAATATATATATATATATATATATATATATATATATCGCAATTAGTGGTTTAGGGGTGACTGCCCTTTATACATTGCGATTACTTGTGGATGATATAATACAATAGGTGTGATATAATAGGACCATCGGGTCTGTATACATTATCGCAACCAGAGGTTTCAGGGGTGACACTTAATAGAACCCGCCGATATAATATACTGCTCCGCCTCCGATAATACATATTGCTCCACTCCTTTAACTTTGTTTATATATTGCTCCACAGTTTCCTTTCTATTGGTTCTATGTGGCTCCTCCAATATTATATATTGCTCTGCTATAATACTCCTTCATTAACTGTTCTTCCACTATGTCCTCCGCTCTTTCTCTATGCTCCTCTGATCGGTCTTCCTTTGGATTCTGAACCTTTGGCATATATTACTTCCCCTGTAGCTCCGATAGTCTCTGTGTCCTCCGCTCTTGCTCTATGCTCCTCTGATCAGTCTTCCTTTGGATTCCAAACCTTTGGCATATATTACTTCTCCTGTAGCTCTAATAGGCTCTGTTTATGCTCCTCCGATATGGCTCCTCTTGCTCCAATGTGGCTCCTCAGGCTTGGCAGTGTCTTTCAAAGACCTCCTCTTGTTTGCTCTGATATTCTGCAATATGCCTCTCTTGCTATCATATTCTGCAGTAGCTTTGATATGCCTCCTTTATTAACTTCTCTGTTAACAGACTCTTGCTTATGGCTTGGCTATCATGATGGCCTTGCTCCTGTCTCTTCATGGATCTACTCTACTTCCCCTTGCCTTCATACCATCATATAGTATCTAGAATATTGCCATATTTACATCAATGACAACCTAGGTCAACAATCTCCCCCTTTGTTATTGATGGAAATATTTTTCTTCTCTCCCCCTTTGACATCAATAGCAAAGGAGTGCTCTGGGACTCCCCCTATCAAACTATTTCTGTTCTTCATGAATGGTAGGTTTTCATGGGTCTGTGACTCCCCGTGTCATAGTGCTCTTCTTCTTTTTACTCAAGATAGAAGGATTGATGGTTTTTCATCAATTAGCATATTATTCCCTCTTCATGTCTCAGAACTACTTTATCATGGCTTCAACAATGCTTAAATATGCTCTACTTCAATGCTTTCAATCATATTGCAAATAGCCATACACCAAGTGTCCAAGTCTAGGCTTTTATGCTTCAATCTATATTGCTGTCTCCATAGGAAAAATTGAGAGACCTTCATAGTCTGAATCAAGAGAAACTACCACTGAGATTGTCTTTCTTGCTGTCTTTGTTCAGATCTGAGTTCATTTGTGTCTCTGTTCTTCTCCTCAAGTCACTGCCATCTAGTATTCAACATTATTGCATTTGGATGAAATGGTGAGAGGTTGTGCCTTATTGTTGGTATATTTTCTCAGTGACCAGTCTTAGCATAAGTTATATTTGACTGCACCACACTCTCCTTTCTATGAGCCATATTGTCCTTGTGTTCTTGTACACATCTCTGCATGTTATTTCCCTAGCAGATTCAGATATCCAGTCTATGACTGTCTTTTAAATACAATTTCTGATTTGCATATTCATACAATGCTTCAATTTTGTTATATGCTGCCACCTGTTCTTATTTCAATACTCTATTCCAGATGTATCTGTTTGTTTGAAGATTGCCTCCATTAGTGTCCAGAATTTATCAGTTCTCACATTAAATCCCTGAGTCAAGACATAAACTTCTGTGATAACAACACCATAATTATTTTCCCTATTTCTCTAGTATTAGATGCCATTCTCTGTTGTTCCAAATAATACTTAGAGATTAAGTGGAAAGTATCTTTAACAACAGCCCAAAGAATGGTTACAGGATAACGTTCTTCAGTGGAGTACTCCTGAAAAATGATCTTCATCAAAGAATGATTGTTAATATCGCTCAATAAGGATTTCATCAGGACCCTTTTCACTAATAGCTTCTGTAATAATGATCAAGAATCATAGGCTCCCACTAACTATATGCATCATATCTTTTGGCAGAGTCTTCCCATCTAATGCTTATATTGTCAAAATTCAGGCCAATGACATATGCTGTTGGCTGGAGAGCTCAAGGGACTTTCGGATTGTATTTGCTTTCTTCTCCATACTTGTGTAACTTTTTTCTTTTGCATGGTTCTAGCTTGTGTAAGAGCCCAAGTTAAGTTATAGTCACGTGCCATATGACCAATGTTATGACACTTGAAGCATTCTACATTGTTCATGAATAAGAATTCATGATTTCTTCCTATAAAATTGTTTCTTGGAGATTGTTGGGGACTATAATATCTATCTCTATGAGATGGTTGGGGACCATAACATCTATCTTTATGATATGCTTTACAGTATTTTTCCATGTGACCAAAGTTCATACAAGAATAAAAATAACCAAAAAATGAACTTTGGTACCTTGGAGATGGAGATTTCCTTGATGTACTTTTGAAGCCTTTCTACCTTGAGATCCTTTGATGATAACCATTGCCCCTTGCATTTTTTACATCATCTACATTCCTTATTGGAGCATGATTTCTTCTATTGTAGCCTTGATTTTTCTCCTTGCCTTTGCTGGAGCTGGGAGCATCACCATTTCTTTCTGGCTTCTTCACATCCCTTTTGTTTAAAGAATTTTGATTCTTGTTTGAGGATTCACTTGCATACCCAAGACCTGATTTATCAAAAGGACATCTGTGATAGTTGTGCATGTCATCCAAGGCCTGAGAGCTCTTCAATATTTTGTTCATCCCTTCAACCTATGTTCTAAGGAAGACAATCTCTTCTTCCAATCTTTCACACTCATTATTCTTCTTAGCAAGTTGTTTCTCAGTTTCTTCCTTGATACGAGTAGCTTCATCTGCTTCTATTTCAAGGGAGATGATATCTGACTTCATCTTGAAGATTTCTTCATCCTTTGCTTTCAGTTGACATATCATGGTGTTTCTTTCCTTTCCTACTTCATCAACCTATCCTTCTATGACTCCCAATGCTTCCATGGTATTTTCAGCTCCTTGTGCTTGTTTCCTTGCTTCTTGTAGTTGAAACTTGAGAGGGGAGACCTCTACCTTGTATTGACCAATATTTTCTTCAAGTTTGTTCAAGCTCTTGTGCCTTTGCTCAAGTTGACTTGACAAGGTAACTTCCTGATTCTTTGCTTTATTCAATTGATTTGTCATGGATATGACTTCTTCATGATGCTTTCTTTTGCTTTAATGAAATTCCTTCTTAAGCTTGGCAAGCTCTTCATCCCTTTCTTGCACTTGAAGCTTAATGAGATCAAATTTCTTCCTTGTTTGATCTTGGTCACCAACAAGTGCTATCTTCTTAAGTTCCTCATTTTCCTTTTTCAAATTGTTATTCTCTTCCATGGCAGTCATAATTTGAGCAAGGAGTTCTTCTACAAAATCTTTTTCATTCTCTTAATCTTCTAGGTTTGCTTTAGCCTTGATGTTATCATTCTTATTTTAAGCTTCTATGATGGGTTCTGGATTTCCTTCTAGATTTCCATCATCTTCTTGACTAATGGTCATGGTCAATGCTCCTTTTGAGTGAAGGTGATGAAGTTTGTCCCATATACCCTTTGTTGATGAAAATTTTCCTAGATTGTTCTTTACAGAGTAAGGTAGCCCATTCAAGATTGCCTTTATTGCTTTTGCATTGTACTCCTTGGGTTCTTCATCCATCCTGCTATCAACAATCATTGATTTCCAGATTTCAGTGCCTTGAGTCTGTAAGAAATTCCTCATTCTTGCTTCCCATATATTAAAGTTCCCATTGAGCCTTGGAGCCTCCTTAAATTGATTGTCTTCTATTTTAGTAGTAGAGGGAGACACATCCTTAGGAGGATTGGAGACTTTCTTCCTTGACTTTGCCATTTGTGTTCTAAAGGTCAACCTTCAAGATGTTAAGCTTTGAATGAAGGTACTAGCTTTGATACCAATTGTTGGAAATACTGAGGGGGGGTGAATCAGTATTTCTTTTTCCGACTAGTGTTTTACCAGTTAAAACATTTATATTCAGAACACAAGATGAACAACAAGAATAAATGCTTTTATTAATATAATCTTTGCAGTAAAATAGATACAATATATAGATGGTTGCAATTAATTTCCAAGCACCAACTTGGACTTTGGTGAGGCTCCAACCTCCAGAGCTCCAACTCTATTTTGCTATGGTATCAATCTTGGACTTAGGAGCACCAACTCCCAAGGACTTTAATCCTTCCATTTCCTGAGACATCAGTCCCAAGGACACCTATCCTTCCTACTTACGAGGTATCAACCCCAAGGACTCCAATCCTTCTTACTTCTGAGGCACCATCCCCAAGGACTCCAATCCTTCTTACTTCTGAGGCACCAACCCCAAGGACTCCAATCCTTCTTGCTTCTGAGGCACTAGCCCCAAGGGTTCCGATCCAATCTTGTCAAGGCACGTTTGATAGTAATGTTCTACTCTCAGAACTCTTCATTACTGAGTTTTGTCTATTTACATTTTCACTGTAGACTCCATGCTACAACATCAATGACAACCAGTCTTCTCATGAAGGAGTCTTTACAACTCTTCATACAGTCCACACAGAGTCTCCAATAGCCTTCATGACCTCTGATAATGCCTTCACATAGCTTTAGTCAGTCTAATGTTAGCTGCACTAAGCTCTGCATAAAGAACAACTTTCTGTTCATGCATATGTTCTAATGTCACAGTGAATGATTTAGCAAGACTCCTTCTCTACTGGCTAGTTCTCCCTTCAAACAATGTTAGACAAAAAACCTTTTTTTCATTACATAACAGAGTTATTCTTCGCATTCCATTGAATACCTAATTAATTCATCATAGGTTTCAGTCTTTCACAGGGTGATACAATCAGCAGAGATGCTCATCCTTTGAGTGCCTCCTTTCCTATTAGTCCTTCAACCATTTCCTATTCTGCTAGACACTCTAGTTGCCTCTATCTCCTCCATATTATTTCCACAATTTTCAACCACACTTCTATTCTCTATTTTTCCTATTTTATTCATTCCCCATGCCTTTGTCTATCTGTTCCACTTTCCACCGCCTCTTTGGCTTCCTCCTCGATCATTGTCATTTCCTCTGACTCGCTTGATCTTTCGGCTTCTCTCCTTGGTCGCTGTGGCTTCCTTTGTGCTAGCTTTCCATTCAGCTTCCTGGCTTTTTGGTCGCTGTGTGTCAAAACTATGACAGAGCCCCAATTTTTTTCATGACAACAAGCATTCACAGAGGCAACATTGTTTAATGGACATGCCACATCCCAATCTCAATCGCAATCTGCTTGATTCTTGCCTTATGAACTATTAGGAGTGTTGACCACTACGTGTCAACTACCCATAGCAGTACACCCCTTTTTTTCAAAAAACGGATAGCGCTTGATCGACGTGTCCATGCCATTCGACTATCATCATCAGCCCGATCGTGTTATGTTGTAAACCCAGTCTGCATGTGTAAATTGTAAATAATCTTAGCAGATCTGTTTCATGCATGTATTTGCCTAGGTAAACCTAATCTTCTAGTGATGATCTATGTTCCGAAAGGATTTTTGTCTCACCGACCCATGGTCGGTAGACTTTTCCTTCAACCTAACCCCAAAGATGAAATGGATTTTGTCATTAGAATCTTAGGGGAATCCTAGTGTGCTTCGAGTTTATGTAAAAGTAATTTGAAAATAATCCTAATTATTTGGTTAGGTTATTACAAATTACTTGATCTGCTAGATTAGGGTAGTCTATGAGGGTCTTTGTCAAATAGGTTTTCCCCCTTGAGATGTAAAATTGTACAAGTCATGATGTAAAGTGTCTTGAGGGTCAGAAAATGTTTTATCCCCTCATAAGTCCTAGGTCCTAGGTGTTTTTTCCAAAGGCTAAGTTCGAGGGCCCAGTAAAAATAA
>APFE030274324.1:62428-83433 GCA_000404065.3 Pinus taeda | reverse complement strand
GCAAGATTTTAATTTTTTAATATATTAAAATGCATTTAAAATTTTGATGGATGAGATTAAAAGAGATTTTGATCCTCAACAACGGTTGAGATTATTTTGACATGGATCACTCGAACTAGCTGTTGGGGAAACTTTCCTTTAAATAAGGTGTCACGGGTCATTTGAGATGATTCAATCTGTGAGTCTTTTCCTAAAGAAAGCTCTCTTGTAGTCATTTTTCATATGCAATAAAGAAAGACTTTGGGGTTGAAATCTTGCTGGTGTTACTTTTATGGAAATGCTGTAAGATGTTTTATTTCTGTGTATGTTTTAATTTCAACCATTGATAATATCTTGATGAAGAGTGATTTTAAACGCAGGTATCTTGTTTAGTCACTAGAGTTTGAATGGTAGTAGAATTTCTGAATATGATTGTAGGTATCTCCATTAGATTTGGATTTTAGTATTGTTTTCTCCCTCTTTGTTGATGTTTGAAGTAAGTTGTGCAGGAAAATCTAGATTTCGAAGATCAACGGGCATTTGGGGAAGTTCTCGGTTGAACCAGCCAACTCCCAAGAAGCAATTTTTTGAAGAGCCAGACCAGTTTTGATCCTGGGTTTATCATTTAAATTTCTCTTCTGAATGCATGAGGGGTTTTCTGAAGCATCTCATAGTAAATTTAAAATTCTGAAAATATTTCTATGGATTATTGACAAATCTAGTTGCTTAGAGTCATTAGTTTGTGAATATTGTAATTATTTATTTAAATTTTGGGTTCTATCCTTGCATATTTTGCCTCTGAGTTTTCTGTTTTTGTAGGATACAAGAAGAGATTCTTGTTGGAATCCAGATCTAGGCCTTGGGTGGTAAGATCTGGCCTCACAACAAGTTTTTGTAGGGTCAATGTTTGCTGTCCGAGGGTTTTAAATTCAGTCACTTTCAGATCTGGAAATTTATTGCAGGGTTTTCATCAGAAGCAAAGGGGAGTTAAATTTTTTTCAGAAGAAGTTCAAGTCTATCCAAGCCATGAAAAACCATAGGAAAATCTACCTCCACACACACAGTTTCTTTCCCACGTTGTAATCTGTAAGAAAAATCGATTTTTTTTTACATTGCTACCATAAAACTTCATGCTACCCAGCATTCACCTACAAGGAAATTACAATTTGTCTTGCCTTCAAAAATCCTCTACGATGTCAGGTCTTCCCTCTCTTCCTCATTCGGAAACCTCAGCTCTCCTCCATGCATTTCTTCCAGCCCTTCGATTCACCTACGTGCTGCCTCTTCTTCTTCTCCAAATGCTACACAGGCGTTTTCTATCCCATCGCTCAGCTCCTCCCACGTGCTCCCTCTACCTGATCTGCAGCTCACTCTAGCAACCTGCGTCTCATAGCATAGCTTTCTCTACCTGTGTCCACCCTCTTGTGCCTCCTTACTGCTCGTGTCCATACCTCAACTCCTCAACCCGCAGCTCCTTGTCTGCTGTCCGCACGTCCCCTTTGTCTCATCCACGCAATCACGTTGCTCCTCTGCGTCTACCTGCATAAGCAAATTCAAGGATATCGATACCATCATCCACCGGATCACAGTCACCATCGCTCTCCTCCGTAGCTTGTGTCCCATCTCCTCACGCTCTTCTCTACTACTGTCAAACACACACACAAATACGATTTCTCCTTTTTTTTTCTTTCTTTAATATTTGTGGCTAGGGTTGTGTTTATATTTATCTTCATTGGTTTATTTAGATAGATCTCATAATTTTTGTGTTGGTTAAGTTAGCATATATTATTTATAGGTTTTAGTTTTAGATTTATTAATTTTTTGTTTTAGTTTTAGATTTAGATTTCTTTAAATTCAGATTTAGTTTTGTTTTGATTTTTGATTAAAAAAAAAAAAAAAAAATATAAAAAAAAAGAAAGAATCATAAAAGGTTTGAAAAATAAAAGTTCCTTGTTATTTTCTAGGCTTTAGTTCTAGAGTTAAATTTAAGGTTCTTTTTGTTTCATAAAAAATAATAATAAAAAAAATAATTAAAAAATCACAAAAATGGTTTTTTAGTTTTTTTTGGTTTGATATTAGTTTAGAATTTAGTTTTTTTTCCATGATTCTGGAAATCATTAAAGAATAAAATGTTTAAAAAATTAAAAAAATCTTGAAAGAAATGTTTTTCGTGGTATTTGACATAGCTAAATGTGCTTAAATTTTTACAGCTGAAGATTAGCTATCTGAAATTGGTGTTTCATTTTATGAGCTGGTTAGCATTTAAATTCTATGGTTATTTAAAACATTTGATCTTTTGAGGTTTAATTGCTAAAATTTTGTGCATCTGGTGAATATCTCGCATCTAACTTTCGTCAATGCTTGATTAATGCTTATCGTATGATAGACACTTTAGTAAGTATTTTCAAGCTATTGTTAAATGGTTTATTTCCATTTCTATTTTCTAAGTAGCAAAACCAGTCGATCAGTTTTCACTTCATCTAGCAAAGGCACTGGTCTTAAGTATTTAAAGGGCTAATCAATTTTTAAATCAATCAAGTGCTTGTTTTTCGCTATGTCTCCCAGCCCAGCTGGTTCCCAGTTGCTCTTCCTTTATCCTATAGGGTCTACCCCCCTTAGCCTAGGGAGATGGCTTAAATGGAGATATCGGGGATCAGGGTGACAGCCCCCGGTCTGAGCGTTGTCGCGGTGCCTACACACTTTGCGTGACAACATTTTTTGGCGCCGTTGCTGGGGAAATTTTTTTCTGTCCTTGGTTCCTTCGACATTCATCTCCTTTCTTTCCTCTCGTCCTTTCCTGTCCTTAGCTCCTTCCTTTCGAGCTTTTCCTTGTTTCACTTCTTGTCCAGCTGGCGACTCCACTTCATATATCCTCTGCAGGAGTGTACACTAGAAGACATCCAAGCAGTTTGGTTAATCCTGCTCCTGATCCTGAAAAGGCTCTTAGAGTACGATTACACAAACTCTCTTCTCATACACTTCTTGTTAATCTCAGACAAGAAGCCCTATTTGATATCCATTTCCTTTTTACTAGCCCGGTTGAGCATGAAATCATGGATATATATGCCCCTTGCGATTTTTCCAACATTCAAGGTTATCCCAATGATCTTCCAACACATGGGATAGATAAATTGCCTAGCTTTCAGGGAAATAACAAAATTAGTGCTAATTCACATCTGAAAGCCTTTAGTTTATGGATGGCTAAGTACGCAAGGTCTACTGATTTTAATCATGAAGATGTTAGAATGACTCTTTTTATTCTAACCTTGGAGGGTGATGCTCACAACTTGTTTTTAGAAAAGCCTCGGAATTCATTTTATTCCTTACAATCGATCATTAATGCCTTTAAGGAAAAATATGGAGATAAGAGAGAAGGAAGACACCTCGTGAAAGCTAATAGCATAATCAAAAAGAGAGAGAATGAAACCTCTAAAGAATTTAACAAAAGGTTTAATGATATTATTAAAGAATTACCTCAAGATTATAAACCTACCGACAAATCTCTTTGAGATTTTTATATTGATACCTTTAGCCCGAGCCCTCTTATGAGTTGAGACGTGCTAAACTTCCTGATTATAGGGATTGACAAGCCTTAGTTGTAGAGCTTGAAAAGGATAAGGTAGCATCTTGGAAGTTTGAAATCCCAGGTTTTGATAGGCATGCAACGAAATTGAAAGAACCTAAAGGAAAATAGTTTCAAGAACCTGATAGCGAGCTTGTTCAGAAATTGCTCCAAAAGATCAAAAGCATGGAAATTAATCATACTAAGGAGATAGCTACTTTGCAGAATAGGTTGGTCCAAATGGAAAGAGCGCAAACGCAAAATTTCCAACCCAAAAATAGTAATAATAGAAATAACAATTGGCAAAATAAGGGTCAATCTACTGAGCAGATACCTCTTAATCTGCTTACTAATTTGGTTGACAATGCTCTGCCTTACTGTTGGGTTTGTGATGCTCTTCATGAGGAGGCTACTTGTCCCATCGTTAGAAGAATTTTAAATAATGGAATGTTTGGTGTAGGTGATCAAATAAATGTAGTGGGTAATGAGTTTCCTTTGTCTATGGACAATTGGATCGAGGTTAAGGAAAATAGTCTAGATGTTATGCATCCCTCGTTAAATTTTAGTATAAATAATCTTGAAAATGAAAAGATATTTAGGCTAAGTTATATGGCGAAAAACCCTCTCCAGAGAAAATCATGGAAATTGCTAGAGACAAAGGTTTGACTTATCAGAGAAGAGATAAAGATCAGAGTGGGAATCCCATTCCCCCTCGAACCTTTAATCTAAGTTTAAATTCTGGATTAGATGTTGATTTGGGAAGTTGGTTTAACAATGCAAAAATATGGGTTCCTGTCTCCGAGATTAAAAAAAATCCCTTCCCAAAGAGATAAGTTACTAAAAGCTATTCAAGGTCCTCAAGTAAATATTTCTCAACAGAAGACCCCGGAAGTTGATTATCACGATGCTCCCATATATTTGCAAAGTCTAGATTCGGGTAACAAAGATCACCAGCCTTTCTTTATCACCTTGTTGGTTAATGGATATAAATTAAATAATTGCATGTTGGATTCTGGTGCATCAGCTTGTGTCATGACTAAAAGGGTTATGGAACAACTTAATTTAAGAGTTTCTAGACCCTACTACAATATATGTGCCATGGATTCTAAGAAGATTGAAGTTCATGGTCTAATCAAGGATTTACAAGTCCATTTATCAATTTACGTGGACATCATGATTGTTATGGACATTGTTGTAATTGATGTGCCTGATGCTTGGGGTATGCTTTTATCCAAAAAATGGGCCTCTGATCTAGGAGGGAGTATTCAAATGAATTGGTCATATGTTATGATTCCTTCTCCTGGAGGTGAGGGTTTTGTGAGACTTAATAGAGAGCCTGAAATAAAATTCCATGTTGAAGGTCCTAAGAGACCTCATAACGAGATAATTAAAGAGAAATTTGACATTGGGAATTACGCTATCATGTCTAATTTCATAATTCCTCCTGATGATAAGATTAAGGATCTCAATGATAAAGTTTGGTACATGTATTTTGATGGTGCATCATCTAGGCATGGAAAAGGTGTAGGAATAGTGCTTAAATCTCCCCTTGGTCACATTTTCAAGTTTTCCTATCGATTAGAGTTTGAAGCAACCAACAATGTCGCTAAATATGAGGCTTTAGTGTTGGGTCTTGAATTGGCAAAATCTTTGAGAATTAAGTTGCTTAGCATTAAGGGGGATTCTGATTTAATTATCATGTAGCTTAAAAATAAGTTTACATGTAAAAATCAAAGATTAAGGAATTATCAAAATGCTGTGTGGGATACTATGGAACACTTTGATGCCCTTGACCTTGAAGGTATCGCAAGAGAGCATAATAGTTTGGCGGATGAACTTGTCGTAGCTGCTACTACCTTTTAGTTATCTGATGAGCTAATTAAGGATAAGATCAAAATGGAGGTTATATTAGTTCATCTTTTCCAGATAACTCCGAGCATTGGCAAGTCTTTAATGATGAAAAGCAAGTGATTCATTTTCTTGAATGTTTGGATGAGATTGAAGATTTTCAGATAAATTTTGAGGAGGATGGATCTGGTAATCACGGGCATATCATAAATCCTACTCCTAGGAATGTGGTTGCCTTAGAGCAGCACTTTGATCATCATGATGCCACGAAGTTGAGAGAGGAAAATAAAATCGACCCAGGCGAATACCTCGAGATAAAAATTGGTACTCCTGCAAGCCCAAATATTGTTAAAATTGGTAAAGGTAATAGTGTTGAAGAAAGAAAAAAGTTAATCAATTTACCGCACGAATATCGAGATGTTTTAGCATTTTCTTATGATGAATTAAAAGGCTATAGGGAAGATGTCATGGAACATACTATCCCCTTAAAATATGAAAATGCTAAACCCTTTTGCCAGAAACTTAGGCAGATTAATACTAAGTTAGCCCCTTTGGTTCAAAAAGAGCTTTCAAAGATGCTTGCAGCAGGAATTATTGCTCAAACGAGGCATTCAACATGGTGTTCCAACTTGGTGATTGTTAGGAAAAAGAATGGTATGATAAGGCTTTGTGTCGACTTTCGAAACCTTAATCTAGCATGTAAGAAAGATAATTACCCTTTGCCAAACATGGAGACTGTTGCAAAGAGTAACCGGTTCTGGAATGATGTCATTGCTAGATGGTTTTTCTAGGTATAATCAGGTATGGGTTAAAAACGAAGATCATCATAAAACCACATTCACCACACCATGGGGTACTTCCAAATACATTAGAATGTCGTTTGGACTAACCAATGTTGGGGCTACTTTTCAAAGGGCTATGAATTATGCCTTCAAGGGTTTAATTGGGAAATTTATCAAAATTTACCAAGATGATCTTATTGTTTTTTTTCCAAGGATGGTATTAGTCTTATAAGTCATCTTCGGAAAGTTTTTGATAGATGTAGAGAGTACGAGATTTCTTTGAATCCTGCTAAGTCTATTTTTGGAGTAACCGAAGGGAAATTACTTGGCCATATCATTTCTAAAGATGGCGTCAAGATTGATCCTGAAAGAGTTGAGGCAATCCAAAAGATTCCTCTTCCCCATAATCTTAAGTCCCTTTAGTCTTTTCTTGGGAAAACAAACTTTATTAGAAGATTTATTCCAAATTATGCAAAAATAGCTAAGCCTATTCAGAGTCTTCTGAAGAAGGATGTAAAATTTGTTTGGCAAGAAAACAGCAAAAAGGATTTTTAGGAAATCAAATGCGCTATTGCAAGAGCTCCTATCTTAGTTAGTCCCAATCACTCCAAGGATTTCATGATTTTCTCTTTCACTTCTGAAGATACCATTGCTAGTGTCAAATTATAGAAAAATAAAGATGGTCACAAGTAGCCTATTGCTTTCATGAGTAGAGTGCTTCAAAATTCTAAATTAAAGTACAATACCATGGAAAAGCAAGCCTGTGCCTTAGTCAAGTCGCTTAAGCATTTTAAGACTTATGTGGGTTACTCTAAGATCATTGCTTTTGTCCCACATTCTACTGTTAAAGATATTTTAACTCAAACTGACTTCTTAGGGACTCGCGCTAGGTGGGTTACTAAAATACAAGAATATGATTTAGAGATCAGACCCACCAAGCTAGTCAAAGGCCAAGGCTTGGCTCAAATGTTGACTGAAGGTAATGAAAAGGCTCTTAGTTTTATTTGTCTTAATGATCTACCTTCGCCTGAGTTGTAAAGACTACGAGAGCATGAGTGGTGCAAGGACATTATTTATTACTTGTTAAATCTTATATGTCCTAACCATTTAGTCACTCATAAGAGAAGGGCTCTTAGATTAAAAGCCATTATGTATTGCCTAATAAAGGATGGCCTTGGATGGAGAAATCCTGAGAGCATAGTACTTAGGTGTGTTGATGAAATTGAGTCCAAGAAATTAGTTTCTGAGTTCCATTTAGGATTTTGTTGTGGTCATTATGCTACTAGAACTACTGCCCACAAAATTTTGAGAGATGGTTATTATTGGCCTTCAATTTTTTTCTAATGTGTGTAAGTTTGTTAGAAGTTGTCAAGCTTGTCAACTATTTACTGGGAAACAGAAGCTTGCTGCCCTGCCCCTACAACCTGTCATTATGGAGGCACCTTTTCAACATTGGGGTCTGGACTTCATCTGGAAATTCCATGAAAATTCTAGCAATGGCTGCTCATGGATTTTGACTGCTACTGATTATTTCACTAAATGGGTTGAAGCCATTCCTGCTAAGAATTCCACTGAAAAGGTTATTATGCATTTCATTGAAAATAATATCATTACTAGATTTGGTGTCCCTGCTAAGATCACTACTAACAATGCCAAGGCTTTTAGTTCCTCAGAGTTTTCGTCTTTCTGTTTCAAGTATGGCATTGTCTTATCTCATTCATCAAATTACTATCCTCAGGGTAATGGTCTGGCTTAATCAAGTAACAAGAATCTCATAACCATTATCAAGAAGATAGTAGGAGATAATAAGAGATCATGGGATAGAAAAATCAAATATGCTTTATGGGTAGATAAGATCACTAAAAAGAAAGCTACTGGTAAATCTCCCTTTGAATTAGTTTATGGCTTAGAAGTAACCTTGCCTATGCACCTAAAATTTCCAACTTATCAGCTCCTTCAACATTTTTCTACTAATCAAGATGTTGTTCAAAATAGAATAGATCAGATTGTGGAGTTAAATGAAGCTCGTAGGATAGCTTTTGATACTATATGTAAAAATTAATCTAACATTATGAAAAGCTTTGATAAATCATCTCGATCTAGATATTTGCAGGTTGGAGATATGGTACTTCTTTGGAATCGCAAAAATGAAAAACTGGGAAAGCATAAGAAGTTCAATAGCTTGTGGCTGGGACCATACATTATTCGAGATATTGCTGGACCAAACTCATTTCAGTTGAGCAGATTGGATGGTGAAAGACTTGATTTACCCGCAAATGGCTAAATGCTCAAGTTGTTCTTTAAGGGTGATATCTGATGCCATGGGGCATCCTCTGTATTGAATTTCTAACCTTACTCCTTGTCATTTTAGCATTTTATTTCTATTTTAGGATTAGATTTACTTTTCATGTTACTATATAGCTAGTAAATGAAGAGCTTATATCTTTCATGTGCTTAATGTTATATGATGATTTTTGGATGGACGCTACTTATTTTATGTTGTGTGTTGCGTGGATACAGATTTTGGATTATCACATTCCTACAGTGCAGCAACATATCCCCAAGTAGAGGCAGAGGTTGACCACTACTTGTCAACTACACATAGCAGTACGCCCCCTTTTTTCGCAAAAGGGATAGCGCTTGATCGACGTGTCCGTGCCATTCGACTATCATCATCAGCTCGATCGTGTTATGTTGTAAACCCAGTCTACATGTGAAAATTGTAAATAATCTTAGCAGATCTGTGTCATGTATGTATTTGCCTAGGTAAAGCTAATCTTGTAGTGATGATCTACGTTTAGGAAGGTTTTTTGTCTCACCGACCCATGGTCGGCAGAGTTTTCCTTCAGCTTAACCCCAAAGCCGGAATGGATTTTGTCATTAGAATCTTAGGGGAATCCTAGTGTGCTTCGAGTCTATGTAAAAGTAATTTGAAAATAATCCTAATTATTTGGTTAGGTTATTACAAATTACTTGATCTGCTAGATTATATTTGTGTCGCAGAACTGGGTAGTCTATGAGGGTCTTTGTCAAATGGGTTTTCCCCCTTGAGATGTAAAATTGTACAAGTCATGATGTAAAGTGTCTTGAGGGTTAGAAAATGTTTTATCCCCTCATATGTCCTAGGTCCTAGGTGTTTTTTCCAAAGGCTAAGTTCAAGGATCTAGTAAAAAAAAAAAAAAAAAAATATAAAAATAAAAAATTAAAATAAAATTTGAAAAGAAATATAAAAAGATAAATAAAAATTTGAAAAATAAAATAAAATAATAAAAATAATAATAAGTCAAAGTTTTAAGGAGAATAAATGCAAGATTTTATTTTTTTAATATATTAAAATGCCTTTAAAATTTCGATGGATGAGATTAAAAGAGATTTTGATCCTCATCGATGGCCGAGATCATTTTGACATGGATCACTTGAACTAGCCGTTGGGGAATTTTTCCTTAAATAAGGTGTCAGGGGTCATTTGAGATGATTCGATCTGTGAGTCTTGTGCTAAAGAAATATCTCTTGCAGTCATTTTTCATATGCAATAAAGAAAGACTTTGGGGTTGAAATCTTACTGGTGCTACTTTTTTGGAAATGCTGTAAGATGTTTTATTTCTGTGCATGATTTTAATTTCAGCCATTGATAATAGCTTGATGAAGAGTGATTTTAAACATAGGTATCTTGTTTAGTCACTAGGGTTTGAATGGTAGTAGAATTTATGAATATTATGGAAAGTATCTCCATTAGATTTGGATTTTAGTATTGTTTTCTCCCTCTTCATTGATGGTTGAAGTAAGCTGTGCAGGAAAATCTGGATTTCGAAGATCAACGGTCATTTCCGGAAGTTCTCGGCTGAACCAGTCAACTCCTGAGAAGCACTTTTTTGAAGAGCCCATCCAGTTTTGATCCCGAGTTTATCATTTAAATTTCTCTTCTGAATGCATGAGGGGTTTTCTGAAGCATCTCATAGTAAATTTAAAATTCTGGAAATATTTCTATGGATTTTTGACAAATCTGGCTACTTAGAGTCATTAGTTTGTGAATACTCTAATTATTTAGTTAAATTTTGGGTTCTATCCTTGCATATTTTTCCTCTGGGTTTTCTGCTTTTGCAGGTTGTAGGAAGAGATTCTTGTTGGAAACCAGATCTAGGCCCTGGGCGGTAAGATATAGCCTCACAACCAGTTTTTATAGGGTCACTGTTTCGCTGTCCAAGGTTTTCAAATTTAGTCACTTTCAGATCTGGAAATTTATTGCAGGGTTTTCATCAGAAGCAAAGGGGAATTAATTTTTTTTAGAAGAAGTTCAAGGCTATCCAAGCCATGCAAAAACATAGGCAAATGTGCCTCCACACACACAGTTTCTTTCCCATGCTGTAATCTGTAAGAAAAATCGATTTTTTTTTTTACATTGCTGCCATAAAACTTTGTGCTGCCCAGCATTCACCTGCAAGGAAATTACAATTTTTCTTGCCTTCAAAAATCCTCTACGCTGCTAGGTGTTCGCTCTCTTCCTCAACCTGAAACCTCATCTCTCCTCCACGCATTTCTTCCATCCCTTCGATTCACCTGCGTGCTGCCTCTTCTGGCTTCTCTAAACGCTGCCCATGCATTTTCTATCCCATCGCTCAGCTACCCCCACGTGCTCCCTCTACCTGATTCGCAGCTCACTCTGGCAGCCCGAGTCTCCTAGCATAGCTTTCTCTACATGTGTCTGCCCTCTTGTGCCTCCTTACTGCGTGCGTCCATACCTCAGCTCCTCAACCCACAACTCCCTCTTTGTTGTCCACACATCCCCTCTATCTCATCTACGCAATCACGTTGCTCCTCTGCGTCTACCTGAATAAGCGAATTGAAGGATATCGATACCATCATCCGTCGGATCGTAGTCACCATCGCTCTCCTCCGTAGCTTACGTCGCATCTCCTCACGCTCTTCTCTACTGCTGTCAAACACACACACACAAAATATGATTTCTCCTTTTTTTCCTTTCTTTAATATTTGTGGCTAGGGTTGTGTTTATATTTATCTTCGTTGGTTTAGTTTTAGGATAGATCTCATAATTTTTGTGCTGACTAAGTTAGCATATATTATTTTTAGGTTTTAGTTTTAGATTTATTAAATTTTTGTTTTAACTTTAGTTTTAGATTTATTTAAATTCAGATTTAGTTTTGTTTTGATTTTTGATTCAAAAAAAAAAAAAATCTAAAAAAAATATAAACTAAAAAAAAAAAATATCATAAAAGGTTTTAAAAATAAAAAGTTCCTTTTTATTTTCTAGGCTTTAGTTCTAGATTAGATTTAAGTTTCTTTTTTGTGTTATAAATAAAAAATAATAAAATTAATTAATAAATTAAAAAATAATAAATAAAATCATAAAAAAGGATTTTTAGTCTTTTTTGGTTTGATATTAGTTTAGAATTTAGTTTGTTTTTTATTTTCAGGATTCTGAAAATCATTAAAGAATAAAATGTTTAAAAAATTAAAAAAATCTTGAAAGAATTGTTTTTCGTGGTATTTGACATAGCTAAATGTGCTTAAATTTTTACATCTGAAGATTAGCTATTTGAAAGTGGTGTTTCATTTTATGAGCTGGTTAGCATTTAAATTCTATGGTTATTTAAAACATTTGATCTTTTGAGGTTTAATTGCTAAAATTTTGTGCATCTGGTGAATATCTCGCATCTAACTTTCGTCAATGCTTGATTAATGCTTATCATATGCTAGACACTTTAGTAAGTATTTTCATGCTATTGTTAAAGGGTTTATTTCCATTTCTATTTTCTAAGCAGCAAAACCAATCGATTAATTTTCACTTCATCTAGCAAAGGCATTGGTCTTAAGTATTTAAAGGGCTAATCAATTTTTAAATCAATCAAGTGCTTGTTTTCTACTGTGTCTCCCAGCCCAGCTGGTTCCCAGTTGATCCTCCTTTATCCTATAGCGTCTACCCCCTTTAGCCTAGGGAGACGGCTTAAATGGAGAGTTCGAGGATTAGGGTGACAGCCCCCTGTCTGAGCATTGTCGCGGTGATTACACACTTTGTGCGACAACATGGAGCATTCCTTAGTGTATTTCTACCTCCAAATCCTGCACAAGCCAAATATTCAATTACATAAGAAATATGAGCAAAAATAGGCAAAAAGGCTAAAAGGCGGACTTCAAGAATCAATACACCCGCATCTATAATGTATTGGGTCCACAGTATAATCGCAATCGGCGCTCAAGACTTCCAGGGGTCCTTTATACATCGAGACCATTGCCTCATCGATGGCCGACGACAAATCCTCCACTGGACGTGATATTATATTAAGCCATGTTGCAATGTTTAAGTGGGTCCACATGCTTTATCACAATCGCAGTTTTAATGTGACAAGGATTTAAGCGCTGCAATACATAACTCCCGATATGACAGATGCGATATTATTATAGACTATTTTTTATGCCTCTGTCAGGTCCATATATATATATTGCAATTGGTGGTTCGGGGGTGAGATCCTTTTATAAATTGCGATTACCATGGATGCGATATAACAATTGGGTGCCAAATAATAGGACCATTGGGTCCATATTCATTATCGCAATCAAAGGTTTCGGGAATGACACTTAATAGAACCCACTGATATAATATATTGCTTTGCCTCCAATAGTATATATTGCTCCACTCCTTTAACTCGGTTTATATATTGCTCCGATGTTTCCTTTCTATCGGTTCTATGTGGGTCCTCAAATATTATATACTGCTCTGCTGTAATACTCCTCCGTTAACTGCTCTTCTGCTGTGTCCTCTGCTCTTCCTCTATGCTCCTCTGATCGGTCTTCCTTTGGATTCCAAACCTTTGGCATATATTACTTCTCCTATAGCTCCGATAGGCTCTGTGTCTTACGCTCTTCCTCTATGATCCTCTGAACGGTCTTCCTTTGGATTCTAAACCTTTGGCATATATTACTTCTCCTATAGCTCTGATAGGCTCTGTTTATGCTCCTCTAATATAGCTCCTCTTGCTCCAATGTGGCTCCTTAGGCTTGGCAGTGTCTTTCAAAGACCTCCTCTTGTTTTCTCTAATATTCTGCAATATGCCTCTCTTGCTCTCATATTATGCAGTAGCTTTGATATGCCTCCTTTGTTAACTTCTCTGTTAACAGACTCTTGCTTATGGCTTGGCTATCCTGATGGTCTTGCTCCTGTCTCTTCATGGATCTACTCTGCTTCCCCTTGGCTTCATATCATCATCTAGTATCTAGAATATTGCCATATTGACATCAATGACAACCTAGGTCAACAGTTTTGGATTTGATGTCGTCTCATCATGAGTGACTACAAGAATAGGAAAAAAAACAAATATGGCACGACAATGAATGGGATGAAGGAAGGGAGCACATGGAGAAGGACAAGTTCACCAATGGATGAACAAATGATGCATGTAAAGATATGTGATCACGAACGGATGGTCATGCAAAGATGAGTTCATGGACGGACTATTGAGTATACATGCAAATATGTGCTCATGGATGGACGGACGGACAAACATGCACCTTTCACGAACGAAAGAACCTGTCAAGCCTTCCAACATACAAGCAAGGAGAAATGTGCAAAATAAACATCAAGAAAATAGACGACCATTGAAGACTCCGTGCACTTTTCCATGTGGAGGTGAAGCGTTGACACACCACGAGGACATCCATCACCCAGTAGCACTACAACTTGACATGCAAACCAGCAGCAACACAAACATAACAACATTGTCATGTCGAGTCATTTCATGAGTCATGTCATCCACATCTCTATTGTGGGCCATACTGTCTATGAATGTAATGTAACGTGGAAGTCTACTAGACCCACTTGTTGTACAAAGAGTCATGTAATTTTGAAGAGTCCTGGAAGTCGAACAATCATGAGGGTAGACAAATAGCCACAAGGGTTAGTTTCACCCTTGGCTATAAATACCCCCTCATTTGTACATGAAAAGGAATTTCACCTCAGCTCCCCCCACATAACCAAGAGAGTCTGTAATATTTTCTTTGAGGAATAAGTAGTGGCTCCAACACCCCCCTTATAGGGTTAGTGATGTATGGTGTAACAATGTGTGTTGGAACTTTCGCTTAATTCAGAAGAAGCCTACTAACAGGCCAACACGTTTTCATACATGTATTGTAGTTGTTGTAAGACTAATCTTAAACAATTGTGATGCATGCTTCTTTAACCTGTGTTTCACACTTGAAATATTTCACTTGTTGTAATACATAATCTATTAATGAAAATGTGTTGTATATGCTGTTATCGTTGTCTCACATGTGGTGGCTACCTTCCTGGACATCAGACAAACTTTTCACATAAAACTTGTTGTAACAACTGTTGCACTCGCGTGGACTCATCCGTTGAGTGTTGTACATGTTATCTTCCCTTGTGTGTTGTGACTTCCGCATCCATGTGGACTCTTCCTCCAGAAGCTGTGCATCTCCTGTTATGTTATGTGTTCCTATAAGAGTTGGGACTTACTCCCAACCAACTTGGGACTCACTCTCACCCTCTCCCTCTACAATGAAAGAACCATTGACACAAGTAACACTTCCAATCACCAGACACGTGAATTTCACTTCTCAAAGACAAAGAAAACCACTCTCCTATGCTGACAAGCAAGAGTTGAGGCAAATCTTTAAGATAATGGTGATCGAGCCATCATACCGGATGGGGCTCCCACACCAAACAGTGTGAGGTCTAGTTGGGACTTCATACCGGGGTCATCCCCTGAATGTTGGTAGGTCCAACACCATCAACATTTATGGCGCTAGAAGGAGATCTGCCAGTTATATATGGTTGAACGTCCTCTCACACTCATTCATCAACCATCTGGTCAAGGCAGTGACTCTCACTCCCTCTCACCTATGCACAGCTCTATAGTTGGTTACTCCTCACCTCCGAAGACTAAACACAAGTTTCTGTATCATGACCTTTTCTCTGTCCATCCCATCACTTGCTAGTTTGTGAAAGCAGCCAGACTGATCCCAGGTGTAAAACATCTTCCATATGCATCAAGGAAGCCAAAGGCCACTCCTACATGAGTTGTTGTATCATCAATTGAAGAAGCAATCCTTTCCACACTCAAAGGTCTGGAAAAAGTTATTGAAGATGGAGAGGAACCCTTCGGTCTTCCAACAAGGCAAACAAGACACTCTTATGATCTTAGGATTAGACTTTGATATAGGAGGTGGAGGAGAAGGTAGCGGAGGAGGCAGTGGTGGAGACGAACCAATGTACTCAAAGCTGAAACCATCAAATTCTGAAAGAGAGGAAGAGGACAAAGAAGAAGAAGAGATGGTTGACCCAAATTTGGAATGGATGACTTAGGGACCATTGGCTCTCCCGACTGTCCTGCATAAGATGCCGAAGCGAGTGGAGATAATGAACATCAAGTTTAACCCTGACAACACGGTGATGGCAGAAGACCACTTGGACAACTTCTACCTACAGCTGCAGACGCTTGAGGTATGGTATGATGATGTAACATGTAGATTGTTCCCATGCACCTTGGACGGTTGTGTAGCATGTTCCTTGAAAATTTTGCTGATGACAAGACCCCAGCCATGCTACTCAAAGAATTGGAAAGCCTGAAGATGGAGGGAAAAGAGGAAGTAAAATACTTCAATCAGAGGTTTACACACATATTGAACAATTTTTCAGTAGATACTAAACCTCATGACTCCATCACCGTTGATTACTACACATCCACACTACCGACCAGCATTGCGTAGTTCGTCAAGCGAGCTGCAAAACCAACACTATTGGAAATCTGTGAATAGGCTATTGTTGTTGAAAAAGACCTGCACGCAATTGGAGTCATCAAGGATGATGAACAAATTAAGGACTCCAAAGATTCAAGAAGGAAGTCCTAAGCGATGGCAAGCAAGGGTAGAGACAAGGAAGAAACTGATATTGAAACCCTCACTCTCCTCATCAAGATCTTGACTACAGAAGTGTTTGAGCTCAAACAACAGAAAACAAACACATCTGCAAGCAGCTATCCACCCAGGCAGAGGCAGGTAAGTAGCTCATTAGGTAGCAACCAGTTCACTCCAAAAACTACGCAAAAAATTGTATTACAGGTCGAATAGTGCACAGATCCCAAGTTTTGTTCATTCCATGAAGAACATCACCCTGAGAACTCTTGTTTAGACTGGAAGCAAGTCGCAAGATCTATATGCAGTCATGCACTCGATGCGGGAAACAGTATGCAAGAGCAACCAAAAGAAACTAATGATGACAAAGAGGTTGCACCTGATGAACCATCAAGTTTTGGGCATGTGGTGAACGCTTATCAGTACTCGCAAGTAGTGTCGAAGACAAACACCAAGAAGCAGCGCCAAAAGCAAAATAACCAATACAATCTCAGGACTAAAGGGGCTCCCCTTACACTTGGGGAAGCACAAGAAAAAATGAGGCTGCTAATGAGGAAGGTTGATCCACTGGTTGCCCCAAAGAAGAAAACAAAAAACAAGTCCTAGAAGACAACGATTGACAAGAGTACATCCATGACCAGCAAGCTGCAAAACACTCCGCTAGACAACAAGAACATTTTTTCTACCCCAGACACCTCAGTGAGTTTACCAGCTTTGGATTACAACATTGTTGATGACATGAAGAAAGATCAGGTGAACATCAGTTTGTTCGAGTTAGCTAATGTTCAGAGTCAGCGAGACATTCTGCTGCATGCATTGGGACAGATAGCAACAAACAACACAACCTCTACCAGTGAGGGAGAAAGAACACCTCCCTCATCACTTTCTACTGTGCTCAACACGCACCAGATGGAAGAAGAAAACTCACGTTGCCCTCCATTCCTGCTATCCTTTGAAATTTTTAACTAAAATGTTTACAACTGCTTGGTTGATTCTAGAACGGCTACCAACGTCATGCTACTCTTCATCGTGAAGAAGATCAATGCACAATGGAGCAAGACATCCTGATCTGAAAATGGAATACTTGTTTAAGGGTGCAAGGTATCCATTTTCCATAATTTCAAATGTGGGTTATACACTCCAAGTGACCTCTAAAAAGATAAAAACTTCCTATTTCTTATACAGAGATAGACTGTAGGGGAATTCACCGGACATGTCACCTCTAAAGAGAGGGTGAGGCTACCTGGCCCTCCACAGGCTCTGCCTAAAGAAATAACAAAGTAAACACTTAGAAGTCTTTGACATACACATACTTGAAGTTTGACGTCTTGCAGAATAAGACAAATAACTTTCTGCAGCTGAATAGGTGATTATGTGTGTATGCAAGTTATGTATATTTGTTGTTTAACACTTTATATCATTTTTGTTTAACATATCATCTTCAGCAAATAGAGACATCAAAATGATACAGCAGTTCACCCCTTTTGGGCTACATCTGCTGGACCAAGCCTCTCCAACTAGGCTTGTCATCTTGTATTAAAAATGCTACAAAGGCTAATACAAGAATATTAGTGTCTCAAAAGACAGATCTGACTATAAATAGAGAATCAAAATATAGGAATTAGCTAAACATGCTCTTTCCCAAGCACTAAACAGTGAAATTGTACCTGATATAGTACTTTCCCCAATTGGCCCTGGTGGCCCTTTAGACTTGCATGGAGAATTTAGAGGTGAAGATGACCTCAATGGGTTCTAAAACCTCTGCCATTAGACTCAGAAGGTCGAAAATAGCAGACATAGGCTTTTGAATCACCAAAAATGGATGAACATAGCCCCTAAACAGCTCAAGCACTGAAATAGCCCTAGTGGCCCTGCAAGCTTCCCTGAAGCTAAACAGTAAGAAGAATGCCTCAACAGGAAAAACGAGCTTTTGAAATGGATTTAGAATGCTGAATTCCTTTAGAATGGACCTTCGTTCCACATTCAATGGCTGCACAATTCCCAATGCAGCTCCCAAACTGATTTGGCTCTAGTGGCTCCTGGAACTTCCACGAAGCAAAAACACCTACAAATGACCTCAGATGGCTGTGAAACCTGTGCCAATGGCTTCAGAAGGTCGAAGAGACCCAAAATCAAAAACAAATTCGTCCAAAAAGGACTTTCCTAGCCAAAGTTATGGCTCATTAAAGTTTCTCCAGTGTGCCCTAGAAAAACTCCAGATAAAACTGGCTAACTGCCAGATAACCCCGAAAAATAGGCAATTCCGCCATTTTTGGAGCACTCCACTAAAAATCTTCCAACTTGAGTGTCAGTTAAATGCCAATAAATCTCGCATGTGACCGGAAATCTCGGGCTGGTAGTTTGCATTGGAGTTCGCACCGGCGGTTAAGGGTTTAGGCCCACGGTTTTGGGCACGTTATCATATGTATGGGGGCTGGCCGTTAGGGGCTGGCCCCCTTGGGGCCCCACCCAAATGAAGTTTAAACTTCATAAAATATTTGCGCCGCCCTTGTGGCAAGTCCTTCTGCTGTGGTCCAGTGGTAAGACGTAGGGTTAGCTCTGGGCAAGTCGCGGGTTCAAACCGCCGAACCTCCAAAATTTTTGACATATGCACATATATGTTGACGTCATCCCTGGCCACATGGCAGTTTTTTGATTCGCTGCCCAAAAGGAATATTCCCTAGAATATTCCAAGGAATAGTCTGTGGAATATTCTTTTTAAAAAATTTTTTGAAAAAATTCAAAAATTAAGAGTCATTGGGCGATTTTGTTTTTGGCATAACGTCTGCATACAGAGACCATTTTACGAAATGTTCATGGCACCAGAATCAGAAAGACGATCTCAATCCAGTCATTTAGGTCCAAACTAGTTCTGAGTACTTTCACTTTTGACCATTTTACGACACTTGGTCATGAGCTCCTGATCACACCTCCCAAATGAGAAGGCTTTTGGTCCCCAAAAGCTTATTGAATCTCTGAACTGAACTGTACAACACTTGAGGAATAGAAATATCCTTTTCCGTTCATCCAAAAGAGCATACTAATGCCAAAATGTCCCGCCTTGCCAACTGTCGTCATGGCGACTTTTTGCTGCACAAGCCAAGTACTTGTCGAATCCCGACCAAGCTTGTACGCCAGAAAAACTGAAAATTTGCAAAAACCAGCAATGAAACTTGTTGATGTATGAGCTGAAATCTTCCTCTGAACATGTGGGCTTGCCAACTGTCATGATGCCCATCCATGGCACCTCCGCTCCAGAAGAAGAGCTGCCTCCCAAATGAGAGGGCTTTTACCAGCTGTAGCATGCCGAATGTACTGCAAATTCTCATCCCAAAATATTGGGGGACTTGATACAAAAAATTCTCAAAAGAAGTAGAGACCCATGCTGAAATTTGAGCCCTCTTTGCATGCATGCTTTTCCAGCTCATAGAATTGTGCACAGCTTTGCACCAAATTCCTTCCCTGCACCAAATGACACCAAAGGCATCTTGTGCAACAAGACAATCATCTACAATAATTTTTCTTGAAATATGCTGAACAATGGACTCAACCATCAACATAACAAGTGTGTACACAACCGACACAAGTCGAAAAAACATGTGCACCACAATTGACACAAGTTGACAACATAAGTGGCACAATCAACACAAGTCGATGAAACATATGACACAATCGACAATGTAAAAGTGTGCTCACAAGTGACACTAGTCGACCAACAACAAGATACATTTACAAATACCTATGCATGTATCATGTACAATGAACTATATACAGTTCGACAAAAACACCTACAACATCTATGTACAGGTGTAACTTCAACTCTTCTTTTGGAAAGACCAACAGGTACATCAACCCAATAAAAACACATATGGGTGACAAGAGCTAAAATGAAATACATTGCTGCAAAACTAGTGAGCATTATACTCATATTTTACCATCTTGCAACTTGCATTCCCTTAACAAAGAAATGCATTCAATCAAAAGACATGCAACTTTAATTGGATAAGAATTCTAACCATTTCTTACCAATCCATTTCAAAGGTGCTTCCTTTAACTACACATCAATATCAACATGTGTATCATCCTGACACATATCAATGATGGAAACTTTCTTCCCATTCTTGCCATACTCTTTCTCCAATTTCTTCAACTTTCGTGGAAGCATTGTTGGATTCAGAGTCCAACACCTTTCAACAGTATTTCCTTGCTTATGGCAATAAGTGCAACACATGTTCTTCTTCTTGATAGCATGATTTGCATTGTTCAATGGAACTTTGGCTTCTTGCCTCCTTTCCTTCAAAAGTTTCCTATATGTTTCCATTCTTTTCCAACATCTAGAAACACTATGGTTAACCAAACCACAAAAAGAACATGCAATTATTTTCCAATGCTTGTGTGGAAATTTTCCATGCTTTACATGATTAAAGAAAGTATGATTGAAATCAAATTTATACCTTTCTCTTTCACCTTCATTACCTTCATGAGGAGGTGAATCAAATGAAGAAGAAGCCCCTTTTGGAACACTATCAATCCCTTCAGTGGTTTTAGAGCTTTCACCACTTTCTTGTTCAAGTGCATGATTATGTACACCTTCTTCTTGCAAGGTATAAGTTACACAAAAATATCATCACCATGACTATTTGCAGTCAGTATGGGTCTATCATCACTCATACTATCCTCCTAAGCAAGTCTCAGACCTCAGTGCTTCTTGTCAAGCTTTGAAAATGAGAGAAAGACATTAAAAATCAATAAAGCTCTAGTTCCACACTTTCTCTCACTTTTGCCTGCGGGCCCGCACCCTTTGTTCATGTTACCTGCGTATCTGCATGCTCTGTTTGTAAAGGGGTGGGTGTGTACCCCTGTGAAAGTCAAAAAGGCGCAAGTTTATTCTAAAAAACTCACTTTGGGTTAATTCTAGATGATTCTAGAAGGAATTTTGACGTGGATTG
>APFE030274324.1:35037-62241 GCA_000404065.3 Pinus taeda | reverse complement strand
TGAACATTTTTAAGGGTAAATGCTGATGGAATTGAGACTTCCTAGTTAAGCTTGAGAGGAGAGATCACATACTTTTTGGCTTCATTGGGAAGTGAGTGAAACTTGTCAAAGTAGAGAAGACTTCTTGTTGGACCCTAGGAGGAGCTTGTACAACATCAAGGCACAGGTTGTAAAGTTCTTCTTTGATTTGAAATAATACAATCAGATTCATTTTTCTCAACAAATTGTCTTATGTGGTTTGTTTCATAAATTCCTTGATCATTATGATGGATATGCTTTCTGACATTGGCTTTTCAGGTGCTATTTAATTTGTTTGCTTGTTTGTGTTTGTAGACTTTCTACAAGGGAGCTCATTTGGATCAAAGGAGCGAGGCTTCCACAAACTTGCATTGGACCCAAGGTAGGCCTAAAACACTTGTTTGCCTTTGTTTTTAATTACATATTTATAGAAAGATAGTTTTGTATTGGCTTGCTTGTCACTAGATATCTTTAGATACTAGGAAGGTTGAGCTTGTCCGCAAAATCAAATCATTCCATGTGACAGTATATTTCAAACTGTTGCATTCCCCAAGAATACAATCTTTACCAACTTGAGGTAGGGAACTTGAAATGAAACTGCTTCTAGGAACTGTTTCAATTGCCTTCATGGCTGCTTTGGAACTTTCTCCATAAGATTGTCCATAACCAAGACCCAAATTCTTTGGCCTTACCTCAACCATTATGGGCTCAACTATACCCTATGCATGTTTGCCCAATCCTTTTCCTTCATATCCCATTTTGGACATCAACTTGGACCCTATGCCTCCAGTATGTTTCTCAAAAGAACTAACACACTTTTCAATTGAGGAAATTGAAGACAAGTTTGAATGATTTACCTCATCCTCATGCATTTTCTTGGACAAAGCTTCTTGATCTTGAAGGAGTTGTTTCTCCATGTCATGCAGTCTTTGGAGAATTATTTCCTTCTCATCCTTCATATCCAACAATTGTGCATGAAGCTTAACACTTTCTCTTTGATCCTCAATGAGAATCTGCACCATGTCCTTCACCTTAATGAACTCATTCTTCATGGCATCATTGAAGAATTTTCTGAAGCAGGAAACTTCACTTGTGGAAGAAGTTGACATTATGTAAATGGTAAATTAAACAAAAGAAACTTCCAAATAAGAGTTCTCAAAGCTTTCAATCAAATGACAAGCTTTAACCAAATGTCAAACAAAAAACCCCTTATTCAAGCAACCATTTGCAACAAATAAAATAGTCAATCTCTTACACTGCTTTAACACCTTTTGCACAAACAAATTCTCAACCCAAGCTCTGATACCATCTGATCTCAAAATGGAATGTACTTGTTTAAGGGTGCAAGGTATCCATTTTCCATAATTTCAAATGTGAGTTATACACTCCAAGTGACCTCTAAAAAGATAAAAACTTCTTATTTCTTATACAAAGATAGACTATAGGGGAATTCACCAGACATGTCACCTCTAAAGAGAGGATGCATTCCAAAGGCTACCGGGCCCTCTACAGGCTCTGCCTAAAGAAATAACAAAGTGAACACTTAGAAGTCTTTGACATACACATACTTGAAGTTTGATGTCTTGCGGAATAAGACAAATAACTTTCTGTAGCTGAATAGGTGATTATGTGTGTATGAAAGTTATGTATATTTGTTGTTTAACACTTTATATCAGTTTTGTTTAGCATATCATCTTCAGCAAATAGAGACATCAAAATGATAAAGCAATTCACCCCTTCTGGGCTACATTTGTTGGACCAAGCCTCTCCAACTAGGCTTGTCATCTTGTATTAAAAATGCTACAAAAGCTAATACAAGAATATTAGTGTCTCGAAAGATAGATCTAACTGTAAATACAGAATCAGAAGATAGGAATTAGCTAAACATGCTCTTTCCCAAGCACTAAACAGTGAAATTGTACCTGATACAGTACTTTCCCCAATTGGCCCCAGTGGCCCTTTACACTTGCATGGAGAATTTAGAGGTGAAGATGACCTCAATGGGTTCTAAAACCTTTGCCATTAGACTCAGAAGGTCGAAAATAGTAGACATATGCTTTTGAATCACCAAAAATGGATGAACATAGCCCCCAAACAGCTCAAGCACTGAAATTGCCCTAGTGGCCCTGAAAGCTTCCCTGAAGCTAAACAGTGATAAGAATGCCTCAAAAAGAAAAAAGAGCTGTAGAAATGGATTTAGAATGCCGAATTCCTTTAGAATGGACCTTCGTTCCACATTCAATGGCTGCACAATTCCCAATGCAACTCCCAAACTGATTTGGCTCTAGTGGCTCCTAGAACTTCCACGAAGAAAAAACACCTGCAAATGACCTCAGATGGCTGTGAAACCTGTGCCAATGGCTTCAGAAGGTCAAAGAGACCCAGAATCAAAAACAAATTCATCCAAAAAGTACTTTCCTAGCCAAAGTTATGGCTCATTAAAGTTTCTCCAATGTGCCCTAGAAAAACTCCAGATAAAATTGGCTAACTGCCAGATAACCCCGACAAATAGGAAATTCCACCATTTTTGGAGTGCTCTGCTAAAAATATGCCAACTTGACTGTCATTTAACTACCAATATCTCCCGCATGTGACCGAAAATCTCGGGCTGGTAGTTTGCATTGGAGTTCGTGTCGGCGGTTAAGTGTTTAGGCCCACGGTTTTGGGCATGTTGTCATATGTATGGGGGTTGGCCATTAGGGGATGGCCCCCTTGGGGACCTACCCAAATGAATTTTAAACTTCATAAAATATTTGCGTCGCCCTTGTGCCAAGTCCTTCCGCTGTGGTCTAGTGGTAAGACGTAGGGTTACCTCTGGGCAGGTCGCGGGTTCAAACTGCCGGACCTCCAAAATTTTTGACATATGCACATATATGCTGACATCATCCATGACCACGTGAAAATTTTTTGATTCACTGCCCAAAAGGAATATTCCCTAGAATATTCCAAGGAATAGTCTGTGGAATATTCTTTTTTTAATTTTTTTTGAAAAAATTCAAAAATTAAGAGTCATTGGGCGATTTTGTTTTTGGCATAACTTCTGCATACGGAGACCGTTTTTCGAACCATTCATGGCACCGGAATCAGGAAGACGAGCTCTATCTAGTTGTTCATGTTCATACTAGTTTTGAGCACTTTCATTTTTGACCATTTTACGACACTTGGTCATGAGTTCCTGATAACATCCACACAAATCATCCAACTTGATTGAACATTGGTACTAGCCATTGGTGAATTGCGAGATGTGATCATCTGAATATCTCATGATAGTTGAGTCCACCAATGCATTAACATAGTTGTTGTGGACATACCGGAAGCATATGGTCTACTACTTAGCAGAGACTGGTCCAACAAGCTGGACAGATATTTTGTTATAGACTAGTCCCACATGTAGCTTCCGTACAAGGGAAAATGCAAACAAATCTAAGTATTGTCCGAGAGGTATATGAAGCACAATGTTACCCCCCTTAACACTGAGAATGAACCATTGGCCTTCACAGAACTCATGTTTGCAAACTAACTCCTAGAAACAACATTAGGGTGTTATCCTTTACGGCCAGCTCGAACTCCACCAGACACACAATTGGGACTCCTTCCTTACCCAACTAATGGTAATGAAACATGTACAGTGCATTGTACCAATAGTAGTAGTATTAGTAGCAACAATAGCAGTATATTACTAGCATGCCAAACAATTTATTTACAGACAAGATGTGGGCCATGGATTTTGACGAATCAAAGACACATGACAGCTTAAGGACTAGGTATATCTTAGTCGCCCAAAATAATAGAAAATGCATGATTTCAAGCTATTTGAAGTTCGAGTGGACAAACAATGTTGTTGAGTACGAAGCACTCATGTTGATCTTACAAAGGACCATCAACTTCAATGTGGTCGCACTTTGAACATTGTTGATGCTTTCAAGGACATAAAACCTGATGAAGGTAAGCACGAGCAGCCTCTGAAAGCTGCAGCTGAGGGCAAGAAAGGCAACCCCACCCCCAAGGGTGTGGTTTCCCTCAACAAGATCTATGATTTGCATAACTTCTATCAAGGGCCAAGAAACAATAGAACCCACAGGTCCACCACTACGAACGAATAGAGCAACCTGGGAACCAATCATAATCTGAAGATAGTTAGACTCGGTACAAACTACACATCGCAGCAGCGACAAGTCTTTGACCGCTTGATCAAACAGTACTGGGATCTGTCCACAAGGGAAGATGATGACCTGATTACACACTACATGTGAGAAATACAACATGGGATTCTAGGTAAAGGAGGAGCCAAGCCGTTGCAACAAAGGCCAGGTAAAACACATATGTTGTTTGAACTCATACAAAAAAAATTGACTAAGAGTTTGGATGATTGGATTACTTACAAAGTTTGTCATCATACTTGGGTTCCTAATTTAAGTTCTGCACGTAAGAAATCCGGGAAATCAACTTATGCATTGATTTCAAGAACTTGAACTACTCCTGGAATAAAAAAAACTACCCCGTGCCATCATCTAAGCCTATGTTTCACACAGTATCTGAAGCAGTGGTGTCGTCTTCACTTAAATGTCTTTTGGAATAACACAAGGTTCTGGTAGCGGAACCCAGTAGAATTATATTGGTCCATCAGAAACTTGGCACACACACATGCTATCTACAATCACTTGATGGGAGGGTTGATAACCTTCCTGTCAACGACCAAGATCTCAAGCGTTACTTCCAATAGGTCGGGCTTTGCCCCGTGCCATGTACATAGTCTGCTTGTTGCTTGTTGTTTTCATATTGTTTACTTTTCTTACTATATTTTTTTTCACTTTGATTGTTCTGCTTGCTATTTTTGTTTACGTTTGTTTTGTTTGCTTGATATATTACTATTTTTGTTTTCGGAAATAAGTGTTGGCAACTACTATGTTCTAGATTTTGAATAGAGTATGTGGCTGAAATATGAAGAGACTTGTGACACTGCAGCACTTGGCCAATATTGTGTTTGTCTTTCTTGTGCTTTGTTATAACCTTTGGCCGATGATGTCTTGATGGAAGATATGAACCATCTGTAAGAGAAGTTTTGGTCCAACCATGAACCTGTGTTCACATTGGGAAGCCCCATGCCTGTACTCAGCCTTCTGCTCTGTGTGTTCAAGCTCATCCAACTAGTAGAAACAGAGGAGGGGAAAATCAAAATGAGAAAACCTATGTTAGAGGTCTTACATGTTTCTCTGAAGGAACAACCTCTTCTAATCTCAATAATTCGGGATCCCTCTTCCACCCCAAAAATAAATAAGTGCTTATGCACAGTCCTCTTGAAAAAATACAAAGGCAAAAGAAGAGAAAGGCTTCCTGTGCAGAGAGGTGAAGCATGAAACTCCACAGAGGTACTGACCAGGTTCGCTGGCAGTGGAGAAATTCATGTGTTCCTGTGTGACACCACCGGGGTATTGTCTAGGCCTGCTGGCAATGGAGCAACACCATAGATGGAAACTTATACTCTAAAAATCTTCAACTCATGAGCTAAACTACCTTTCCCAAATTCGAAACACTGTGATCATGCTGAAATTTTGATTGTGTTTGACTGAGTTGGCAAAAGGTGAACCATGTATGTCCATGGGGTAAATGGGGAAGCTGAAGTAACCCACACAATGATTCAATACTCCACGAAATACCAAGGCCTTGTGCTGTCAATGAACCAAAACAGAGAAGCTGGAATTATACCAGTGTGTCACCAAGTGTTATAGTGGCTACAACCACCCTCCAAAATTTTGGCCTGCACCCCATTTCGGAGGCTCCCTTGAGAGTTTCACTTGATGATTGCACACAGTCAGGTTCACTCTATGAGTTCATGTGAGTCTTTGCATTTTCCTTGCTTGTTCATTTCACCATGTCTTGCATGTTGGTGTCAAAGTCCTGCTTGAGACCATGTTCTGGTTATGCTCAAAGTCTTCACTTCATGTGTACTTGTTGTGTTCGCTATGAAAACATTTGTTGCACTCACACATGCAGTCACATTCATTTTCGTGCAAGCGTCGTCACAGTCGACGAACAATCAATCACAAGTGTCGCACTTGTTTCTTGTACCATCGGTCAATCATGTTGAACATGTGTGTCTGGATGGTTTGAGTTGTTTCGTTGTCAAGTCATGTACGTGTGCGTTTGCAGGATCACATATGCATATTTCACTCATTCACACGCTTAGTCATTTTTTGCTGAAGTTCTGATGACCAGCCTCCCCTCTGATAGCCGGACCATCACCCCGCCAACGACTCGATCAACCGCCAGCCAGAACAACATAGAAGGACCAACCAAGTCATCTCAAGTTACGCTGCCCGCAAGAAAATCAATCCACCTTCATGCTGGTCAACTACAAAGTTTGACCTGACAGCCACCCTAGGACTCACTTCCCTCAAAAATTGCACAATGGCTACAGAGCTTGCTTGCTCTGCTAACTAAGAAAATTGCACAGATAGTCCAGACACGCACCCAATGCTCGTCCATATCTCCCTCAGAAAATTGTGCATTTTTTCCAGCCATCCCTCTTGATTGTCGACCGGCTCCTCACCCAGAAAATTGTGCAGTTTTCATGAGCAAGCTCTCTATTTCCCAACAGTACACTCAACTCAGAATCTGCGCAGAGGTGATCAGTAGGCCAGCCCTAGCCTCATCGCAGTTTTTCCTGCTAGCAGCTCCCTGCAACACACTGCCAATTCCCTCCAGTAATTACGTAGTTTTTGTTGCTAGTGACCCAACAAGCAATTGCCAGTTCCCTCCAGTCATTGTGCAGTTTTTGCTGCCAACGACCCAGCAACTCGCGGCCAGTTCCCTCCAGGAATTGTGCATTTTTGGCTGCCAAGATCTCATCTAGTCCCTCCAAAATATTGTACAATTTTTGTTTGCCAAGCCTCCTTGTAGCCCGACCTATTCCTCCAAAAAATTGTATAGTTTTTATGGCCGTTCATTCCAGAAATTATGCAGATTTTTCCTACCAAGCCTTCCTGCAGCCCAGACTGTTCCCCTAAAAAACTGCGTAGTTTTTTCCTCTAGCTGAGCTAGACCTCGCGGACAGTCATTGTCGATCTAGATTTCCCATCTCCATCACACATTGAATCTTGCGTAGTTCTCGTCAACAGTGCCTAGAGCCTTCATCCCTCCTCACAACCTTGTTGCCTCTCCTAGTCACTGGCACCTGAAACAATCATGTATCATGGTAGATTAGGAGGTTTTTGGATTTGATGTCATCTCGTCATGAGTGACTGCAAGAATAGGTACACAAACAAACATGGCATGACGATGAATGGGATGAACGAAGGGAGCACATGCAGAAGGACACGTTCACTAATGGACGAACAAAAGATGCATGTAAAGATATGTGCTTGTGAACAGATGAACATGAAAAGATGTGTTTGTGGATGGATAGATGAGAAAAAATGCAAATATGTGCTAATGGAAGGACGAATGAATGAACAAACAAACATGCACTTTTCATGAATGAGTGAACTTGTCAAGCCTTCCAACATACAAGCAAGGAGCAACGTGCAAAAGAAACATCAGGAAAACTAATGACCATCGAAGCCTCCACACACTTTACCGTGTAGAGGTGAGGCTTTGACACACCATGAGGACATCCATGACCAAGCAACACTACAACTCGACATGCACAACACCAGCAGCACGAACATACCAAAACTATGATGTCAAGTCATGTCATCCACATCTCTTCTGTGGGCCATACTGTCTATCAATGTAATGTAATGTAGAATTCCAAGAGACCCACTTTTTGTACAAAGAGTCATGTAAGGTCAAAGAGTCCTTGAAGTCGAATAGTCATGAGGGTAGCTGAACAACCACAAGGGTCTGTTTCACTCTTGGCTATAAATAACCCCTCATTTGTACATGAAAAGGAATTTTCACCTAAGCTCCTCCCACATAGACAAGAGAGTTTGTAATCTTTTCTTTGAGGAGTAACTAGTGACTCCAATGCCCCACTCACAGGGTTAGTGATGTATGGTGTAACAATGTGTCTTGAAACTTTTTCTTAATTCAGAAGCTTGCTAACATGCCAACACATTTTCACACATGTATTGTAACTATTGTAAGACTAATATTAAACACTTGTGATGCATGTTGCTTTAACCTGTGTTTCAAACTAGAACTATTTCACTTATTGTAATACATAATCTATTAATGAAAATGTGTTGTATATGTTGTTAACATTGTCTCGCCCGTGGTGGCTACCTTCCCAGACATCAGACATACCTTTCACATAAAACTTGTTGTAACAACTATTGCACTCACGTAGACTCATCCATTGAGTGTTGTACGTGTTATCTTCCCTTATGTTTTTTGATTGCCTAATCTGTGTTGACTGTTTCTCTGGAAGATGTGCATATCCTATTGTGTTGCGTGTTCCTAGAAGAGTTGGGACTTACTCCCAACTGACTTGGGACTCACTCTCACCCTCTCCATATACAATGAAAGAACCATTGAAATAAGTAACACATACAAACACCAAGCATGTGAACCTCACTTCTCGAAGACAAAGTAGACCACTCTCTTGTGCTGACAAGCAAGAGTTGAGGCAAATATTTAAGATAATGGAAATCGGGCCATCATACTAGATGGTACTCCCACACCAAATGGTGTGAGGTCTAGTTGGGACTTCATACCAGGGAAATCCCCTGAATGTTGGTGGGTCCAACACCATCAACATAGGGTTAACACAATCCTGTTCCTTTGTTGTCATTTGATAGATATTGTCTATGTCAGTTATGCAAAATTCCTCTTTGATTGGTTTTGTATATCTTACTCCTTTTGATGGATCCAAGGGAAAAATTACTCTCATATTTTTTAGGCTTCATATATCATCTATCTCTTCTTCAGATTAATTATGGCCATATTGTCAAATTCCCAGTCAATTCCAAGCAATGCAGGATAGGGGTTATTGTCGTCGGTGATCTCTATTACTTCAAATCAATAGTAGTAAGAACTCCTTCAATATCCACTGTGACACCTGGTAGTCTTCCCAGAGGGAAGATATTTTTCTAATTTTCGATCCTTAACTAAATAGGTGACCATTGTAGATTTGGCTTACCCATAAATTCTCATGTTTACTTCCTCAAGACATTAGCATCAGATCCTAGATCGAAAATAATTTGATCCATCTTGTACTCTCCTATGTGCACACTAAGCCTCATCTATCTTTTGGTTCTCTTATGTCGATGCAAATTATTGACTACGCGCATCTCACTTTGTTTTTTTTCTTTGGATGCATAGGAATATATCAACTCCTGAAGCCCTTCTATAACCTTTTGATCTCTTAACAATTTCATACAAATTTGCAGAAAATAATTTAAAATACCTACTTGATTTGTTGAATCCTGGTCTTGTGTTGGAGCTCGATCCTGTGTCAGATCTCGATCTTATGTTGGAGCTTCGTCCTATGTTGGAGCTCAGTCCTATGTTGAATTCGATGACATGTCACAGTTACTTTTCTGATCGAGCTTTGGTTGTGCATTAGAGTTTGAAGCTCCATCATCCATAAAACTTCGCTTTTCTTCCATAAATACTTCTTTTTATTTATGAATATAAAAAAAGGAACTTTCTCACTAGTCTTTCTGAGCCATGCACTTTCATGTTCTTTCTTTTCATCCACTTTATCAGTAGGGGCCACAGCGCCACTTCTAGTGACAATACTAATTTGAGGTTCGTCGGTCCTTCTTTCAGCAGTAATCATTTGACTATTCTGTGTCGGTTGCTGATTTATTTTTTCTTGCATATTCACCATAAGTACAAGACATTCTTCAATTATATGGTCAAGGGATTTACAATACTTACATGTCATGTGGGGTTCTAGCAGTCTCTCGCAAAATGACCTAGATAGTCGCAGTTATAGTCAGTCCACATCCTCGACCAACTCCACCACCTCGACCTTTTCCTTGGTAACCTCCTTAACCACCACACTATCCATTGTCCTCATGTCCATTCTCTTCTCCTTTCATTATATAAGTTTTAGCATCGCGCTTCATCACTAGTTCGTAAGCTCGAAAATTATTTTCATCATCTCCTATTGATTTACAGAATCTGCAATATAGATTCCTTAGAGTCTGTACATATTTCTGTAACAAGTAATAGTCTTCTGAATGATGTTGGCCTCTAGTCTTACATATTTCACACCATAGGATGGATCCTGCATTCAAGGGATTTGATGCCCCACTATCCATGTAATTTCTGAAGATAAGGCACTATTCTTTTGAATGTCCCTTCGATATGCACTTCATACACGATACATCTTCTCTAACTACTTTTATTTTCTTGATGTCCTATATCTATTGTTAAAATTGGCAACTAGGGCCAAAATTCATGTGGGTCATCTTATTCATGGTTGATAATATTTTTATTACATTCCTCTCATCGAGAGGTGTAAGATTGATCTAAAGATCATCCAATTCCGATAAGTATTTATGGAGATATGAATTTATTTTGATTATGGAATAATTATCAAGCTGACCTACAACTCATGTAGTCTCAGAAGCCCAACAGCCGCATCTATTCAATCATCTACATTTGTGTATAAATACAGGAGGTATTTTCCTCATTTGTAGTCACTCATCTCGTCACATATCTCTCTCTCTCTCCTGCGCAGAAAAGAGGCCCTTCTCCTACTGCGCAGAAAGAGACTCTTCTCTCACACGTGTGGAAGGAAGGATGCAGATTTAGGGCTGCAACTGTAGATCCAAAGTTTGACCAACGTTGACCATTAGTCTCCCTCAAAGAACTGCACTATAGGTGAATCTGGATCTCCTCTGAAGGTCGCATTTTTTGGCGAAGGAATCAAGCCGATCTGACGATCGGTTTGTAAGATATTGTCTGCCCTAGTTTGGCTGATCTAGGGTTTGCTGCTACTAATGTAAATTAGATTTATGTACTATTTCTATCTATTGAATTATTGGAGATAAAGGAAGATTTGATCAAAGGGTTTCCAACCCCAATCACATATGTCGATAAACCAAGGGCTCTTAAACCCCTAAAAGTGTTGTTTCACACTCTAAAAGATCAAGGTCAACTGATTACATCATTTCCTAGAAGTTCTCCCTAAAAAACTTCTCAGAACTGGTCAAAACTGGACCATACAGGTTGCTCCATGCTGAGGGTGCGATGCTTCTCACCTGTTACACACAAAGGGTGCGATGTATACTGAAAAGACCTTCTATAGGGTGCAATGAGCGAGAGCAGACAAATGGTAGAGGTAGTTTGCTAGGTGGAAACTCAGAGAATCTTCTAGAAACTGCTCATATGACGCTTTCCTCTCTAAATTCGCCTAGGGATGAGTAAGAGATCATGAAATCTCCAAGTGGAACCAAGAACTATCAATGAAATGACATTAATAAAAAACCTAGGAGTTGACTCACCCATCTACAAACATCTATATATGGATCCCTCATCCTAGAGATCCAGAGGCTAGAATTTTGTAATTTGTAAGGAAGTGTTGTTGGTTTCTCTTTGAAGACATTGCATTGTTGGGTGATCTTGCTTTTCATGAGGTGAAGATGGCTTTCATGCTAGGAGGATGATGTTGGATTAGACAACTGGGTTGTAATCCTCTCTTCTACTTCTACTATCAATAAAGCTATTTGAGTTTTCTTCCATATTTTTGTGTACTTGTGAATCTTGTATTTGTGTATGCAATTGTATGGTTAATATACTTCTAATTCTGCATTGTTTTTGGTATCATGGATCTCTATGCTTTGATGGTATTTTGCTGCTTTGCCTCTACAGGTGTTCTTTGAAGTGGCACAAGTGAGAAAGGAGTGGTGAAGCTCTATCAAAGGAGAGAGGAAATGAGAAAGGATCCAAGCGAAAGACTAAGGTTGGTGCTCTCTGCTTCTCTCTTATCTATCATACATAAAGGAAAACACAAGTTACTTTGAACTGTTTGTTTCTATGATAGCTACCCATCTTATTGGGACTAGAAGATCTGAATAGACACTAGTTTTCCCAAAAACAAAATGGTGACTCCGCTGGGGAGTGAATAGGTTGTTTGTTTGTTACTGTTGTTTGCTTTATAAAATATAGACGGAGCCTGAAGTTAAGCCAGCTAGCCTTCGAACTGCTTTTGCTATGCAACTGAAAAGTAGATCAATGTTGCTTCATTCAATCTCCGGGTTGGTTTATGAACTAAACATCTGACTTGTAAACATCCTAAGTGCCTTGGTGGTAGCTCAATAACCTCATAAGATCATACCCCTATACTTTGTGTTTACTATCCGTCATAAGCTCAGCCTAAATCACTGAACTTAGCTGCAAATTGTGAGTGAAAACCAAGCTCAGTATCGTCCTTGGACCATCGCACTGTCTCTCATTGGTAGTCTAGATGCATCATACCTCCCATGTGCTGCAGGTGAGATGCATCCCTGTTTCCCTGTGTTATAGGTGCGATGATTGAATGAGATTGTTTCCCTCTCTGGAGTTTGTTTTTTTCGTCATTATTTTCAGCTTTATTTAGTAGTTTTGTTGTTCATTATCAGTATATCATTGTTGAAGCTTTCTTTTTTTACATTATTCAGCCTCCATTGATTAGGAACTGTAAATATTTTTTTATGTATTTTTCATCATTTACAGTCCTCCTTTGCAAAAAGTAGCTTAATCGAACTGTCATCTTTTGATTCGAAAGTGTCGCAATTGTCGTTTTTCAGTCAAGAAAAAGAGTGTCGTAAAGTCTTCCTCTTTTAGATAGTCGATTATACTTTTTCCATTGTATTTGATTTGAATTGTCAATATTTGAAGTGTCGAAAGCAGTTTTCCATTCGAAAGTGAAAGTGTCATCTTAGTCTTCCTTTCGTTTTGAAAAAGAAATTGCTAAAGTGTCGCTTTGAAGAAAAGTAGTTCAGATTTGTACTTAGTTTTCTTTTTGGCATTCTCACATTAAGGAAATAGGAAAACAAATACATGCATGTGCATTTGCATTTAGACTTCTTATGGAAGTTGATTTAGGAAAGTGCATTTAGTGTGTGCTCTATGCTCTCTTCTGAAAGAAAAATCACAATCTTCTTTCCTTTGTAGCTAGGATTTTCATTGCTAAAAGAAAATAAATGAATGTTTATCGTTTTAGATTGCATATTTAGGAATTCTACATCTACATCACGCGGTGAAACTTGAAAGGAAAACTTCTTAAGAAAGATCAACTATAAAATAAAACTTAATGAACATAAAAATGCTTTGGAACCTAACACTCAACATCTAGAAGTCTAGGCTAAAGACGTATTCCGGTGTCGTAAAGCCTGGTAACTATCGTTTTCATCATAGGTTGGGTGATTCATCCTCTTTGATACGACAAGTGCTAGTACGGACTTGTGCTCCCACGTACTATCGAGTATATATTGGGAGACCACAATAGGCTGATATCTTTTATCCTTAGCAAGTTGTGTTTGCCGCCCTATCGATCGCAATGCACTGAACACAACATTCGAGAAGATTGATTGCTGTACGTAAAGTCCTTGGTAATTTCTCTGTAATTTACCATCAAGGTGTATATTGCAGTTTTGTGATTGGTTTGGTAATCCCTCTGTCTAGATTTACAGAGTAGTCATTTTCATTCCTTTTTGACTCCTTAAAAGAAAAGGTCCATCTGAGCACTTGTCACTTCAGGCTCATTAAAAATCGAAGGTGACTAGAGCCATCTTTAGCTTTTTCTCAACTCTTAAAAATTGAAAAAGCAAGTTGTGTCAAAGCATCATAAAATTCATTTAATTCGGAATAACATTTTCCCCTTTTAATTTTTAGTTGATCAAGTAATCCACAATCGCGGAAGAAAGTCAATCAAAACCCCATCATTCGCGGAGACTAGCGAGTCAACCATCTTTGACTCCAGAAACGAAACCATTCCTGGCAAAACGATCTCGTTTAACTGGGTCGAATTCTCCTGATCTATTTGAAACTTGCATTTCAACATCATCAGAGACTCCAGTTACTCCGATTATTTCTAGTATCCCTGCCTCTATAGAAGAAGTTCCGCAGTTACAAGAGGACATTAGAACTGATCCTAGAGTAATGGTAAACACTTCTATCCCTGAACCAGCTCCTGATTCAGAAGGAGTCACCCCTCTTGTGTCTGATACTGTAGAAGCTATACCTTCTTCGGTACCGGAAATATTTTATGGACCTGACGATCTACCTCTTCCACCTGGACTGATTTCTATATAAGATATTGTAGAGGATCTTCCATCTAGTACCCCATTACATTTTGGAATTGGGATCCCCCTATATCCTTCTACTACAGAAGTTTGTTCTTTTAATCATCCTTCATCACAAGTTCCCGTCGAATCACTAGGAAATCTTTTGGATAGATTAAATATGTCTGAACAACCATCGACATCTAGGACTGTGTCATCTGATACAATAGCAGAACCTCCTATCTCTACTCCAACAATTTTTGCTGGTATACCATCTGTCCAAACTAGTTCTCAACCGCTAGATGGAGTCCACCTAGGGACTATTTCGACAGCATGGTCTGTTCCTATTTGTTCATCCAGAATCTTATCTAGAATTTCTTATGTTGAGACTCAGCAAATTGATCCTTCACATCAGTATCAATTTGGGCGGTCCAGTTTCCAAAGACCAATTTATCCTTTGAACACTGGATTGCCACCATATGGGGGGCAGTATGCCTTTTCATTGTTCCCATCGGGGGAGCAACCATATGAGAGTTCACAACAAAATTCGGGTCAAGCTGGAATTGCATCATGTGTTTGGGTACCAATACTGCCTCAACAACCAAGAGTTGTATATTCAATGCAACCAATCAACCTGTGTAGAACATTCCCACTACACCGGTTATCGTGATGGTGTCACAAGTGCAAGCGTTGCCTATTGTATGTCAACCTCAAGTCTCTCAGGTCGTAATACAACAGCCTCTTCTCTCCACAACTCAATCACAACTGCAGATTAGTGGCTCCTTAACTGAAGCGACTCAGGATCAAACAAGTACTATCACCCCTCATCTTCTTCAAACATCCAGTATTGGACAAAAGCCAATGGTCCAACAACCACAATTCTAGCAGGCTTACCCAGGACCTGAGCAACAAAGATTTGTGGGCAATGGGCAGCCGTATATCCAAAACGGTTACCAAAAATCATATTATAATGGTTGTGCCCATCAACCTTATCAAAGTCATCAGCATCAGATACGTTATGCTGGTATGAAAAGACCCACTGCTCAGGCAATCCCATCTTATCCTGGGTATGCTTCACCAAACCTGAATCAATAGTTGCCTTTCATAGAAACTTTAGAATTACCAGATCTGAAACGGCTAACAAATGATCCAATTACTTACGCCCCTTGGTGGCCAACGATTCCTCATAAACTTCCGTCAGATATTCCTAAATTCAATGGAAATCCAGGTGAAGATCCATCAAATCATGTAATGACCTTTCATTTGTGGTGTTCGTCCAACACCCTCAATGATGATTCGATTATGCTTCACCTTTTTCATCGAACGCTAATTGGTTCGGTAGCGAAATGGTACATCGAATTTCCTAGAGCTTCATTCGACAACTTCAGCGCCCTTGCCACTATATTTTTAACCCACTTTTAGTTACCCATAAGGTACGAAACAAGAATGGAGCTCCTTACCAATTTTAAACAAACAACAACCACTCACATATCTAATCATATTCATGAGTGGCGACATCGGTGACGAATGGTAAAGACATATGTTCCTGATCAACTTCTAGCTTAATGGTTTATTAAGTCATTGTTACCTTCTATTATAGAAAATGTGGCCAAGGGAGGGGTTGTCACTGAAGAGCAAGTAATTGCTCATGTTCAATATCTAGACTTGATTTATACTCAGTTTGGCATGCTCTATGAAAAAATTCCTAATGCTCCTAGACCAGAATTTTCCATTCCTCCTCCTCCTAAATCGAACAGAGACTCTCATGCCAATGACAGTGTGATTGGCACCTCAAGTACGCAAACCTCAAAGGCCCTATCTGGTAAATCCCTTGCAGTTTCCAGTAAAAAGGTAAATGAAAAACTTCCTGCCTCGGAGGTTAATGCCATGTCGTCCAACAAAGGAAAAGAACCGAAGCAACCAGAGGGCAAGAAGAAATGGAAAAACAAAAAGAAGAAACGGGAAGATTCAACTCCTTAAAAATCTTTTGAAAACCCTGCTGGGCGAAAGAAACCTAGTCAACCATGTCTCATATGCAATGGAGACCATTGGACGAAAGAATGTCCACATAAAGCTGAGGTCAAGAAGTTCTTTAAGAATTAAAATACCTCAGCAGTATTGACTAATTCGTTTCCAAACCCAGAAACCAATCTGGTTGCTAACAATAATGCTTCCCCATCCCAAGTGCTTATGTTGTCCATTCCGAAATAGCAAAATTATGCTTTGATATTGGCAAGGAATAAAGATCATGGGAATCCACAGATGCCAAACAACAAGGTTGTAGATCAACCTAGTAGTTTGATAACTTCGACTGAAGTTGTGCCACCCATCATTCCTGAGCTAACAATAAAGCTGCCAAAGGAAGTAGTACAAAAATCGACATTTAATCTTGGTGCTCGAGTAGTACAAAATTATAGTATAGTAGAGGATCTGGCCCAATTGCCATCCGCTATGTCGACACTTGAAGTACTGCAAAATTTCCTCTCCCAAAAGAAAGCTCTATTATCAGCAATAGGTGGTATTGACCCAACGGATTCCAATCTTGTGGCCTTTAATCATAAAGGATACGAACCTCAGTTACCGTCTCAACTCACTTTCCTCGTATAGGTAAAAGCCCTCAACAAAATTGTTCATCGAACAATCATTGATGAGGTTACATCTACCTGCATTATGTCAATGAGGTTCTAGAAAAATTTAGGCTCACCACCCTTGTCAAGATCTTCAATGAAATTAAAAGCATTCGATGGACGAACATACACCCGGTACGGGATTTTAAGTAACTTGCAAGTTGAACTGGGGGGAAAGATAGTAGAAATTGAAGTCAAAGTTATCGGTGGAAACCTCGATTACAATACCCTACTGGGAAGACCTTGGATTTACTCTATGGCTACTGTTGTGTCAACATATTTTAGAAAGATTGCATTTCCCTTCCAAGGAGGAATTACAGTCGTTGACCAAAAAACCTATCTCCCCAACAGTTCACAAGTTACGGGAAGCATTCCTATGATCCATGGAAGCTCTCAATATATCGGAGTAGGCCTCCTAAAAGTCCCTACCTTAATGCGTACTTTTTCCCTATCGCCTCTAAATAATCTGGCAGAAGTGGCCATAGTGGAAACCTGCAATATGGTATCTTCTATATCTACAAATATTCAGAAGATTTCCGAACATCTTATTAGCATGGATCATCACTAGGTATTGCCTCCAAGCCCAATAGAAATTTTGTAGCAATCAATTTTCTTGGCCTGGGCGGCAAACCCAAATCAATGCTCATCGAGTGTTTGGATAGATAGGTCTAAGGAATATGGCACCTCTTCAGATCCTTGGTCACATATACATTCTATAAACGAAGGAATCATTCAGTCAATGATGATAGGAGAGGCACCATGGGAAGATTACCAGCATCGTTCCCATCTTCAGGACTACAACGAAGATTATTCCAGCGACCTTAATCATCCTTCAGTTTTTTATTTTCTATCAAATACTGTAAATACAGTGGATTCCGAGCGAAATCTATCAAATATTGAAGAAACTATCGCCATAAATATCTCAACAAAACCTAACATTGTAGAGAATATTCATGTCAGCAAATCTTTCTCTTCTTCAGAACTGGAAATATATTCTGCTCTCTTTCACAAATTCAGAGATGTCTTTGCATGGTCATATGAAGAAATGCCAGGCATAGACTCGAGCATAGTTGAACACAAAATCAATATGTATCCAAATGTTAAACCAATACGACAACAGCTTCGGCAGGTTCACCCGAAGAAAGTCGTTGCCATCAAGGTAGAAGTTGAAAAACTTTTACATGCTGGTTTCATTTACCCTATTCCCCTAACTGATTGGGTATCAAATATTGTTCTTGTCATGAAAAAGAAAGGAACGATTAGAGTGTGCGTTGATTATAGGGATGTAAATCAAGCTTGTCCAAAGGACAACTACCCTACACCCTTCATCGACCAGATAATTGATGAATGCGCCGGATGCGAAGTCTTTTCATTCATGGATGGATTTTCCGAATATAATCAAATAAACATTTGCCCACAGGACCAGTCGAAGACTGCATTTATATGTCCGTGGAGCACATTCGTGTACCATAAGCTACCTTTCGATTTAAATAACACAGGGGAAACGTTTCAGAGGGCAATGAACTACGACTTCCATGAAATCAAACACATCATTCAACCATATCTCAATGATCTATCGGCTCATTCACGAAAGCAGACTGATCATCCACAACATTGGAGAGCTATATTTCTACATTGTTGACACTACAAGATATGACTCAATCCGCACAAGTGTGTGTTTTGTGTCAGTTCTAATCATTTACTTGGTTTCATATTTTCTAAGGATGGGATTTAGCTCGACCCATGTAAGTTTCAGGCAATCATCGATATGCCTCCACCTTCAAATTTGCTTCAGATTCAGAAACTCCAAGGAAAAGCAAACTTTCTGAGGAGGTTCATTCCAAATTACGCCGAACTTGCTAAAGGTTATACGTGTATTTTGAAAAACGAAGTGCCATTTAATTGGGATCAGGTTGCACAAGCTTCCTTTGATGCTCTAAAAGAATCCCTAATAAAAGCATCATTAATGTATGCTCCTAACTATCAAAAAGACTTTAACATGTATCTAGCTGCAGCAGATACGACCATCGCAATGGTTTTAGTTCAAGAAGACAATGGAATCGCACATCCTGTCTATTATTTAAGTCGAAACTTAAATGATACAGAAAGCAAGTACTCCTATGTTGAAAAGCTGGCTCTTGCAACTGTTCAAGCAATACAGAGATTTCGACACTATATCCTCTTTCGCAAAACCGGCATTTTGTCAGATTGCAACCCCATGACTTACATTTTGTCACCTCAATTACTAGGGGGCAAATATTCAAAATGGATAGCCATTTTGCAAGATTTTGATATGGAATTCATAAAATCCAAATCAAAGAAATCTCTAGTTTTCGCGGAGTTACTATGCAACTTCCTATCGTTGTCCAACGATTCAACATCCAAAGCATCAATTGTGAATGAATCTTTTTTTTCTGATATTGTTGAGCGATCCATGGTATGGAGACATAATAATCTATCTCCGGACCCAAACATACAGTCCTAATACCTCTCACTCTGAACAATTGCATACTCGATACCAACAAAAAGACTACATGATCGTCGGTGATACCCTTTACCATCGTGGTGTCGATACAGTTCTGTGAAGTTGCCTCACCCATGAGGAGGCCAAAAAAGTCCCAAATGAAAAATACCAAGCAAAAGACTACATGATCGTCGGTGATACCCTTTACTGTCGTGGTATCGATACAGTTCTACGAAGGTGCCTCACCCATGAGGAGGCCGAAAAAGTCCTGAATTATTGTCATTCAGGTGCATGTGGGGGGCATCAATCTGGTTACACTACGACAGAAAAGATCTTACGAGCAGGTGACTTTTGGCCTACTATATTCAAAGATTGCATAATCGTAGTCAAAAGTTGCCACGCTTGTCAAATCTTCGACCAAAAAACTAGACTACCACCTGCACCTCTGCATCCAGTAGTTGTTGTTGGGCCATTCACCAAGTGGGGCATAGATTTCATGACATGTAACCCCACCTCGGCTGGGGGGCATGGGTATATCAAAGTCGCAGTCAACTAGTTTACAAAATGGGCCGAGGCGATGCCTACATTAAACAACAACGGCAAAATGGCTGCGCTTTTCTTTTTCAATCATGTAATCTCTAGATTTGGTGTTCCACAAGCTATAGTCACAGATCATGGATCACATTTTTGCAATCACATCATGGTTGGATTGGCTACCAAATTACGATTGTCCCATGACAGTTCTACTTCATATTATCCGCAAGCTAACGGGCAAGTTGAGGCCATCAAAAAAGTCCTGAAGCCCATGCTGCAAAGGATGATTGGAGTCCACAAACGAAGTTGGAACCTAATCCTATACTCGGCTTTGTGGGCATATAGGACATCGGTGAGAAATGCAAATAGATTTACGCCCTTTCAACTGGTGTATGGCCTGGAAGCGGCCTTACCGATTCAGTGTGAGATTTCATCTCTCAAGCTCACAGTCGACCTTCTCCTCGAAACTTCAAAATAAGAGGCTCATTTCTCGGAACTAATCCAATTGGATGAAACCCATCGTGACGCCTCCTTGGCTAACGAAGCTCCTAAGAAATGAGTCAAGGTGCAATTTGACAAAATGTCAAACCCCGTGTCTTCTCGGAAGGTGACCTGGTCTTTCTTTACGATCGGGAATCCGATAAATTGGGAGCAGGTAAGTTCCAACCATTATGGATGGGTCCTTACATTTTTAAGCAAGTATTAGAAAAAGGAGCCTACGAGCTAGTAGATTACAATGGGATTCCACTATCGTAACCCCGAAATGGGTTGTACCTTAATTGTTACTATGCTTGATTAAGTGTAGTAATCTCTTTATATGCTTTTGTTACGTTTTTGTTTTCGTCAAGAGTGATCATTTCGGTTAGGTAATCCACTTTTCAATTGTTGCAGATGCCGAACCTATTGGAATCGTTTGTCAGATACATCGACGGAGCTAGTCGTAGTACGCGGAACCTATCTTCTACAGCCTGGGCCATTTTTGATCCAAGCGGCGAATTAGTGAGTTTCAGAGGGGTATGTATTGGTTGGTCAACTAGAAACATCGCTAAGTACAATGCATTGATAGATCTTCTCTCTAATTCCATCGCACATGGCATACATTGACTTGTTGTCAGGCTAGACTCACAACTCATCATCCTACAGCTTACTGGCATCTATTCCATTCGAAATCCAGCTATCTATCATATGTTCCTAAGGGTCAATATTTTGGAAAGGCAATTTGATTCTATTCAATATCAAGACATTTCCAGAAACTTAAACACATTAACTAATTCATTAGCAAATTATGTGTTAGATAGACATTTGTATCATTTATAAAGGAAAAAGAATTTCAATCAACATTTGCATCAGAATCGCATAACTTAACTGAAATAAAACTATAAAAATAAAAAATATATATAGATATTTATATTTTTTTACAAAATGTTCTGTGTCCAGGACAAAATCGGTCATACGACCCAAAAAATCAAAAATGCAGAAAAGCACCCTAAACTAATGGTGTTGGTGATAACAAGTCACTGCCTGTGTGATCATACGTAAGAGTCTAGTCCATCGACTCGGCATGGTAAGTGGTATGGCGTTGTAATCTCAGAGGTAACTCGTCGGTCCTCACATCCTGAATACCAAGGGTGAGACCCTTGATCTAATCTTGCAACACTGCAAGGGTCTCTACTATGTCTAGATCGTGAAGGATAGCCCTCCCTAAAACCTCTCCTGCTAGAATGGTAGCTGCTACCCTTAGGCGTGCTGCTGATCGCACTGGTCCAATATCTGCACATACATATGAGTTTAATTAGTCTTGATAACCTTTAAAAAACACAAGAACATTATAAAGGTAAGAAACAGAGATATGGTTAGATCTTTTTACCTTTAACACCCCACTTCTCGCCAGCTGGCAGCACCAAATCCGGGTCACCCCGGAAATCCATCCCAACATATGGATACTCAGCGAAGACCATCTCCTGACTATTGAACCACTCAAAGAAGGAATCAAAGAATGAAATTTGTGACTGACCAGCATGTCTGTCCATGAGATCGACCCATCTCTACATCCTTGGTTCCCTCGGTGCTGGCAATCCGAGTGAAATGTATTGTGGCTACATCAGTGGGATCCTCTCCAAGGAAAATGTGGTTAGAATAGAACCATAGCCAAAGTTCTTGGATCGTCTATTCTTCACCTTGGAACGTTGTTCTTTTATAACTGGAAGTACTACATCACACTAGTTGAATACCTTTGGTTCAAGGCGTTCCAGGGCATACTACATATAGGACCTATTGGCCAAGTTAAGAGTTGCGCTACCAGCCAATCTAGCAAAGGTGAATAAAATAGTCCTTAAGGACCAGTAAGTGACATCTCGAATACTGATCTTGTCGTCCCTACTAGACTGAGATCCATCTCTACAGAACTGGTGAATATAATCCCTCATGGATTCACCCCCGCAGGCGGATCCCGATAGTGACAGAGGGGCACCACGCCTCGATAACTTGGTCAAGAAGTAGATATCCTCAACTGTAAAAGGAATGGATTTACCTCTAATCTGGAACACCTGGTTGGTTGGATCCCATGCATTGAGGAGATATTGCAACAAATTGATTTGTTGCCTCATGCTGGATATGCGGAAGAATTTGAGCAAGCCACAATTTCGCAATGTAGTAACCATACCCAGATCATGTAAGGTAATCATATCCTCTTCTTCATGCTCACATTCATGCCATGTAATGGCCATCTTGATCTGATGAATCTCTGAAAAACAAACAAGAGAAGAATTAGGATCCTGATTTGGGCAAAAACAGCCAAAATTTCCATGAAAAAACAGCGCATAAACTTTTCTCCCTACGCCCATCTCACCCTAGCTGTGTACAGGGTGGGATGCATATTGACTGGACAATGGCCAGCTCAGTATGCATCGCACCTTTCGATGTATACTAGGTGCGATGGGGAGAGAATAGATCGTTCAAACCCTTGAGGCCCAGAAAAACAGGAAAAGCTGCAAAATCAAAAAAGGAAAGAATGCAATTGAAGAGCTCAGAGTTAGCTCCTACCTGGTCCAAATGACACAAAAAATAGTCCACCGAATCTCCTAGAATCAGCTGATGAAAATCGAGGGGGAAAACACCACCAGAGCTCCAACAATCCCAAATTTGAATAAAATGGTAAAAATGAGAGGTAAAACTACTTTTATATTATTGTTCATGTAATTCAAGTAAGATGTTGGTTTTTAACTCATTTTTCAGGCATGTATTTACATTTCTAATCAATTTGATGGAGCAATTGAACAGGTAGTACGACCGTCAAAAGAACATAGTGTTAATGGTGAATTGAACATCTCTGACTATTATCATGAGAAATGTTTCTGAAAAGTTCAAGCTCGTTAAAAAATAAACCTAGCACTGAGCACATGTTGGCACAAGGTTCAAGCTCATTAAAAAATAAACCTGCCTTTCGGTGAATAACCTTTGTGATCGCATTTCTATCAGCCTTTTGAGCCTTGGTCGTGTTCTTACCGTCACCTCCACTCTTTTAGCTGATCATACACCTCCACTTGATTGTTTACCCTTTTGAGGAATAGCTGCGACGAGTGATTCTATTAGCCACCCTCGTTACACTATCGTGCTTGAAAATTTCCAAACTTACCTGGAACCAGTTGCTACCTGAAAACATCACTCATTCCTCAAAAACGAATCTCTTTTAAGCTCCTTTTAGACTCGTAAAATATGAAAATATTGCCAAGCTACTGGCCTTTCCATCTCGTTAAAGTAAGGGGAAGCACCATCCCTCCTCTATATTTTAATCTTTTGGACCTGAGGGATCATTACACAAAAAGATTGAGCGCTCGTCTTGTTCGGCTCGCTAAAACTATCGACAAGTCATCCCTTTCGTATTATTTTATACTTTTTCGGACTTAAGGGATTATACCACGAAAAAGGACTACTGGAGTTTTCTTTCCATCTCCTTTCAGACTCTCTAAATATGAAAAGGACCGAGTTATCTTTGTCGATAAACTCGTTAAAACAATAGAAACAAACTTGTCCATCCGTACAAGAGCGAGTTTCACTGTCGCTAGGCTCGTTAAAACATAGCGATAGGTTTGCCCAAAGGGAAAATTATAGAACAAGCATATGTTATCCTCCTCAAGCTTGACAAAAATAAAGAGGTACTGGCCATCAATGACTAGGGAAAAAGGGAAGAAAACTTGAAGAACTTCATTGGTAGCAGGTCACTCTTGAATATGACACTTTCACTCCATCACCATGATTGAGCCGAGTTGGGTTATTCCATTCACCATCACCATTGGTCCTCCACACCATCCATGGGATTAACACTACCGATCCATCAGCGTGTCACCGATATGTTCAAGAGAAGTCGCTTAGAGAATTCACCAACCCAGCGAACGCCTCATCCTCCTACATAAAATCATTTGCTTCGTTTCATGTGGTAGATGTGGGATTCATTAAGGCCCTCCTACGACGGGTCACTTCTTGTCAACGTCAGCACATTATCAAAGAAGTTAACTTAGGAACAACCCTTTCAGTACTTTAAAGCTTGCATGCCTCAATGGCAAGTTTCTCACTTCCGGTTGCAGATTTACATCAATGGCCTTCGACCGAAATATTTTGCGTGGTGTTTGACATCGACTCATATATTCACACCACATGAATCGTACTATAGTACCTTGAGGGTCATTATCATTATTGGTAATTCCTCTCGTGCCTGTTAACAGATTACATCATTGGCTAGTAATCGGGCGATGTCTTTCCATGTTCGACTTCAGAACATCTTTTCACATGGATTGACTTGTACATCGGCGAAGATTGAACGAATTTGAAGACCCCAGATCTAGTTTCATCCATCCGAGCTACAATATATTCAGGAAAAAATAAATACATAAAATGTACTCCATAGCTACATAGATTATCATCCAAGCTAAGGATGATGACTCTACCAGAATCACTAGTCTGCAATAGCAAACGATTGTCTGTCCTATGTACATGAAAATGAATTTATAAAGCTGAGCATGGGAATGCTCGTCTCAGCTAGATCATGAAAATAATATGAAGATAATGTATTGTTTTGTATCTTATTACAGGTCACCTTCCAATTCGAAAAACCTCGAATCCTCATGATAAAGCATTTCACCCGACATCAGAAGATTTACAACCACATGCTTTAGGGGGCAACTGTTATAGACATATTTGGGCACTGCACCCCCAATCACATATGTCGATAAACCATGGGCTCTTAAACCCATAAAAGTGTTGTTTCACACCATAAAAGATCAAGGTCAACTAATTATATCATTTCACAGAAGTTCTCCCTGAAAAACTACTTAGAACTTGTCAAAACTGGACCATACAGGCTGCTCCATGTTGAGGGTGCGATGCATCTCACCTGTTACACACAAAGGGTGTGATGCATACTGAAAAGACCTTCTGTAGGGTGTGATGAGTGAGAGTAGACAAATGGTAGAGGCAGTTTGCTAGGTGGAAACTTAGAGAATCTTCTAGAAACTGCTCATATGACACTTACCTCTCTGAATTCACCCAGGGATGAGTAAGAGATCACGAAATCTCCAAGTGGAACCAAGAAATATCAGTGAAATGACACTAATAAAAAACCCAGGAGCTAACTCACCCATCTACAAACATCTATATATGGATCTCTCATCCTAGAGATCCAGAGGTTAGAATTTTGTAATTTGTAAGGGAGTGTTGTTGGCTTCTCTTTGAAGACATCGCATTGTTGGGTGATCTTGCTTTTCATGAGGTGAAGAGGGCTTTCATGCTGGGAGGATGACGCTGGATCAGACAGCTAGGTTGTAATCCTCTCTTCTACTTCTACTATGAATAAAGCTATTTGAGTTTTCCTCCATATGTTTGTGTACTTGTGAATCTTGTATTTGTGTATGCAATTGTATGGTTAATGTACTTCTGATTCTGCATTGTTTATGGTATTATAGATCTTTATGCTTTGATGGTATTTTGTTGCTTTTCCTCTACAGGTGTTCTTTGAAGTGGGACAAGTGAGAAAGGAGTGGCAAAGCTCTATCAAAGGAGAGAGGAAACGAGCAAGGAGCCAAGTGAAATACTAAAGTTGGTGCTCTCTGCTTGTCTCTTATCTATCATACATAAAGGAAAATAGTTTATCATGTCACTGCTTGTACTTGGCATTTGATTTCTCCAGAATGTCATGGACCTACTAGTGGATATGTTGGATGTTCTCAATGAAGTTGTTTTCCTTATCAGTTTTGAACTGGACATGAACCAAATCTGCCTGAGTAGTTGCAAATGGCATGGCCACATCAATGGGACATAGTGGCTAGAATCCCAAGCCCACCTGAAAAGGGTTGTGGCCAGTTGAGCTGTGGAGAGATTGATTATAGTTGTGTCAGACATAGGGGAGGCTCTCATCCCATGTGAATTTATTCTTTGAGTTGTACATGCATAGAATCTATACCATCATCCTGTTGACAACCTTTGTTTGGCCATAAACTTTGGGATGGAAAGTTGTGGACTTAGTGATCTTGGTGTCCAGCATCGACCAGAGACTGGACCAAAATTCACTGAGGGACCTGTTCTCTCGATCTGAGATGATAGACTGTGGGATCCCAAAGTGTACCCACACTCGTTCAAAGAATAGTTTAGCAGTGGCTTCCACTGTGATATTCTTCTTGTAGGCAACCATAATGGCCATCTTCGACAATTTGTCGATGACCACAAAAACACAGTCGTTGCCATGCTTAGTAGAAGGAAGGCCCCAACATGTAATCCATGGAGATGGATTCCCAAGGTCGACTAGAGGTAGGTAGCAGAGTATAAAGGTGTTGCTTCTTGATGGTCTATTTGGAAATGGCGCAGGCAGTGTAGGATCTGATGTACTTCCCAACATCCTGTTGAAGATTCGGCTAATAGAAATACTTTTGCAGTACTGCCACCGTTTTCGCGACCCCAAGATGTCTAGCAGCCCGACTGTAATGTGCTTTCCAAATCATCTTGGCATGCTCGCTTGAAGGAACACAAAGGTGTCCCAGGTGGCATAATAGGGCATCCTGGAGGTGAAAATATGGAACTTGCTGACCGTCCAAGAGCTTCTCGTATGTGTGGCTGAATTTTGGATTGCTTTTGTAGAGAAGTGGCAAATCATAAGTCTTGTGCCCACAAGAGTTGAGCACGGTGGTTAATGCCATGATCGGTGGTCGACTAAGGCAATCTGCAACATTTTTGGTGTTGCCCTTCTTATACTTGATATTCAAATGGTACCGTTGTAGGTATGTGGACCACTTCTGATGCCAATCATTCTGCAACTTCCCTTGCATCTATATGAATTGTAGGGGTCGATGGTCTGTGTGGATGACCGTTTCCTTCCCCAAAATGTAATGCTTCCATTGTCGGCAGGCCTGCACAATGG
>APFE030274324.1:0-35011 GCA_000404065.3 Pinus taeda | reverse complement strand
CTGCACAATGGAATACATCTCTTTGTCATAAGTGGGATACTTCTGGACTATGTTTGAAAGTGTCTCACTGTGATATGCCACTAGATGCCCCTGTTGAGTAAGGATTGCCCCAATAGCATAGTCAAAGGCATCTGTCTCGATCTCAAATGGTTGTTGCAAGTATGGTAATGTGAGCAATGGTGTAGAGTAGAGGTGATATTTCAACTCTACGAATGCCTTCTATTGAGATTCAGGCCAAAAGAATTTTTATTTCGCTCCTCCCTTGGTGACTTGACTCAAGGGCCAAGTGATATGAGAGAATCCCAACATGAACCTACAATAGAAATTGGCAAGACCTAGAAAGTTGTGGAGCTCTGTCAGAGTGGTTGGAGCTAGCCAATCCTGATTGACTTGGATCTTGGCTAGATCCACATGAACCCCCCATTCATCAATAATGTATCCTAGATATTGAACCTGGGTCATGCCAAAAGTGCATTTATCTAAATTGGCACATAGCTTGTGTTGCTGCAGTGTTTGGAGAACCTGTCGGATGTGGTGGAGGTGATCTTTGCAACTCTGGTTGAAGATCAGGATGTCATCCAAGTATAAAACTACAAATGAGTTGGTGGATGGCCATAATATGTCATTGATCAGCCTCATGAAGGCTGTAGGAGTATTCATCAACTCGAAAGGCATAACCAACCATTCAAAAAGGTCCTCCTTGGCTTTGAAGGAAGTCTTCTACACACCGGAGGGTTCGATTGGTACCTGGTGATATCCTGATTTCAAGTCGATTTTGCTGAAATAGTTTTCCCCCTTCAGTGGTTCCGTAAGGTCATCAATCCATGGGATTAAGTACGTATTCTAGTTTGTGATCTTGTTCAATGCATGATAGTCAATACATAGTCTCCAGTTCCCATCCTTCTTCTATACCAACACGATCGGGGTCCCACAGGGCAATGAACTTGGATGGATGTGACATTTCTGTGGCAACTCTTGAATCTACCTCTTGATTTTGTCGTTCTCCATAGCGGAGCACTGATAGATTTTTCCATTGGGTAGTGGTGCCCCTGGGGGTCATATCGATGGAGTGCTTGACCTAACAGTGCAAAGCCACCCCTATGGGGGAGGTGAAGATGTCCTCGTACTCCTCCATGACCTTGTCCATCGGTTGTTGTCATGCGGAGGGGCCCTATCTAGAGGTCGATGTGGCCACTGTCTTCTTATTTCCCTGAGGGCGTATCGCCAGGAAAAAAAATTGCCCGGTTTTGGAAATGAGATCACTGCATTGTTTTGCAGTAACCAAAGAGATGGTTATAGGCGATGCTACCTCTGCTATCCTATACAAATTATTTCCCAAAGTAACAATAACAGCATGAGGCCTTGACTCAAACACAACATGTCGCTTTCATAAGTATGGTTGGCCTAATAATACATCACAAACATCAAGGGGAGCAATGTCACATAATACTTCATCCGTGAAGGGCTTGATGTTGTATGGAAGGCGACACTGCTGGCTCACGCGAAGATCCCGTCCTTGGTGAAGCCACCCGATGGTGTACAGTTGTGGATGAGCTGTGGTCAGTAAGCCCATCCACTTCATGATCTCTACCAAAATTAGGTTCTTTGGCTCTTGCTGTTGACAATGAACTGTAGCGGGGAACCCTTTACAAACGTCTAAGGAGTGGAAGAGGCGCTCCTCCTCCTCTGGATCTTCGGGTTCCTTCTTCTAGATATTCGTGGTGGAAAAGGTGGCATTGGGATCCACATCGATAATCTACTTCCCTTTGTCATTTCCCTTATCGAGGTTTGACTTAGAGTCAGAACATGCATATGATTCTGAAGCCTTTAGCTCGGCCACTAGTGACTGCCTGGCCTAACACTCACTTCTGTTGTGAGTGGAGCTCTTATGGAACTCACACCACTTTCCCGTGTCCTTCTTCAGCTTCGCGACATTGTTCTTTTCTTGTAGCTTTGGCGGGTTGTTCTTGGCTGCCCCGCCTTATTGTCCTTTGTTCTGTAGTTTGGGGTCACCTTTCCCTTGCTTCAAATTCACAGATCTAAAGTCTCACTTCTTTTGTTTAAAATTTTACTCGATATTAACGACATATTGGTATGCCATGCCAAGCAAGGAGATGTCTACGAATTCCATCTCATCCTGGATGTACTTATGTAAGTAGTCACAGTACTTGAGAACCAAATTCTTCTCAGAATCCTTGATACCCAACTTCATGCGAAGAGTATGGAAAGCATTGGTAAACTCCAACACATCTTTCTCCCTTCCGTGTCATAGTGTTGTCCACTATATGTATTTATCCTTAAAGCTCCCGATAGGGTAGTACTGCTCATTGATGGCAATCTGGAATGAGTTCCAAGTGGGTTTGGCTGAAAATAGTGAGTTCATGCTTTCATCCTTCTGCTCACAATAGGTTTCCCACTAGTCCTTGACGTGGGGGGATGCTTTGAGAAGTGCAAAAGTGATCTTTTCCCGGTTGGAAAAACAATGAATGGAAAAATATCCTCCTAGCATATTTAACCATTTATCTATAGCATCTACATCTATCTGACCCTCAAATATGGGAATGCCAACGTTAACTTGTACCTTAAAGGGTGTGGTCCTTCCAGAGTAGCTATCGGAAGTAGATGCATCGCCCTTGGGTAGTCGCTGAAGGATCTAGGAAAGTTATCCATCATCATGTTCCTTTGTTGCTTGAGGGCTTCTTCGAGCAAGATTTTGATAGGATCTCCTTCCCCCTCGTCTTTATTTTCATCCGCCATGGGAAGCCATCAAGATTTGTGAGGCTGGTCTTGCAAAGGTTCGACCAGTTCGAGCCCTAACTCCTTATATCCCGACCTCGTTGGGGACATGCAAAGAAAAACAGAGAAAGAGCAGACCCCTCTGATACCACTAATCCAGATTTAAAGAGGAACACAACAAATTACATATATAACCATAAATACAAATATACAGTAGAAATAACACTTCATTTAATTAATATCAAATACTAAAATATGTTTACAAACAAAATGGAAATAAGACTAGCTCGGGCCATGGTAACTTATCTCTGAGAAGAGATGTGGCTGCTACATGCCTCTAAACTACATTACAATAAGGATCAAGGGACCTTTTATTATTGACCAATAAGAGAAAACCCTAAACAACCAAAACCCTAACCTGAGGAGATGTAACACCAAGAGTTTATGGGCCCTGTTGGGGTTAGCTGGACAACCAACTTCCCGGGGTCGCGACTTGGTCATATTATCTCCGTTTGACGCACATGATACCCCGTTGGAAAGATCTCTCCAAGGACTACGATAAAAATGATGATAAAAATTAAAAAAAACATTGGCGGTATATTGCCAAAGAAACATCGTTTAGGGCCTCAAAATGGCTGTGGAAGTTTAGGACCCAAAAAACTGCTAAAAATAGTAAATTGTGCTACAATTAAGGAAACTGAAAAAATGAAAGAAACAATGGTGGGGGTCCATGTGAAATTGGTGGGTGGCCACCAATACTTGTCTATATCATAATGTCAAGGGCCACCCTACCCTTTTCTATATATTGTCCCTCATAACTCATTGTAGGGGCTTTTGCTCAACCAAGCTTCCGGTAGGAGTATATTAGAGAAAGCTTGGAGAGTATTGTAATGAGCCTTGGCTTATCCACTGTGCAGAGCTAGTATATCTCTTTAGAGGAGCAGGTAGCAGTGACTGTAATGTTCCGTTGTCGGGACTAGTGGTTGGTCATGGTTGTATTGTATGATTGGAACTTTCACTTCTTAATATAACATAGCAAGCATGTTTCATGCATATGTTTTTATTGTATTTCAACTAAATTGTTTACTCTAATGATATATGTATCTATTTTCTTACATGTGCATGCATGGAATTTTTTGTATAAGTATGTTTGAATCTTACGGAAATGTGTTGTTGGTTTAACCATCACTTTGGATTGCTAGCTTAATTTCCTTCTAGTTTTTGATGCATCTTTTCTCATGTGTTCCCTTCTTAACTCCGTGCTTTCACAGGTTTCCAAGGGGCGCACTCACCTCACCCTCCGTGTGTTAGAAACATTCATGCACCTTCATTGACTTGCTGCATATGTCACACCCTTGCTACCAACATGGACATCTTACTTCTCTCTATGCACAACCACAGTCAAGGTGATGCAATATGACCCACTGTTGGGATTCCTACACCAAACGGTCTGAGGTCTAGTTGGGACTTCTTACCAGGAAGATCCCTTTACATGTTGGTGGGTCCACACCATCAACAACATGTAACTACGATAAATTCACTTCTCTTGCTTCTCGTGATGGTCAATTTGGAACTTGCATCACGTACACATTGTCATGTATGCCTTTGCCTGTACAAATTATTGTGTAGATTTGAAACTTCTCATGAAATTTACTAAAACACAAGAGAATTTAACTGGTTGGGCTGATTGATTAGTTAACTGGTTGATCACTGAGTGTGGATGAAGTTACACTTCCACAACTTGACCTCAACTAGTTCTTCAACAGTTGGAACTAGTTTAACTGACCATAACTCAATTTAATTGAAATAGATTGCTACAAATTAGAAATCAATCATACTGCACTTAACTCAAGCTTCCCCAACTCAAAGTATCTGAGTTAACTGAGTGACAAGTGCCATTTCACCTCAATTTACTACCTCCAAGATTTTCGCTGACATGGAAATTCAAATTTGCTCTAGTTTGACCAAGGAGAGGCCAAACTGAGATTTTCTTGTTTCATTTTCAACACTACCTCTCAGTAAGAAAGGGATTATCAACCACCCCTATGCTACACCTGTGGAACTCGAAGTTCCCTCTTGAAAAGGCCTTTGTCAAAATTTTAGCATCCTGTTCCTATGTAGGAATGTACTCTAATAACATTATATGCCTCTGCACATAGTGCCATTAATGATGATACCAAATATCTTTATGCTTGTATTGATCGTGAAAAACAAGATTTTCAGAGAGCTTGATGCAACTCTAACTATCAAAGTAGATTGTAGTTGGATCCATCATTTGACCAAACAATCCTACAAGTATCTTTCTCATCTAGATTTCCTCACATGTTGCTTGACTTGTAACCATGTATTTTGCTTCAACCGCATTGAGTGCCATAGATCTTTGCTTCATGTTGTACCAAGAAACATTTGTAGACCCAACACTGAAAATTCCACGTAATGTCCTCGTTCGATCTGATGGACTCTCAGCCCAATCTGCATCTATGAAAACCCACAACTTCACTCCCTATGTCTATATGTACCATATTCCAAACTGGGTTGTGCCTTTGAGGTACCATAGAACATTCTTAGCTACCCTCCAAAATAGTTTAGTTGGCCTAACCATAGCTTGGCGCAACTGGTTGACTACATAGCACATATCTATTCGTGTGTTCACATGATACATTAGTGAATGCACCAACTGTCAGTAAACAATAACATCCACTTCCTCACTTGAAGTTGCATCCTCTTTCCTCTAGTTGGTCGCTAGAGGTGTCTCCATGGGCTTGCAACTATCCATGCAGAACGTATGAAGTATCTTATTGACATATTTTCCCTAAGTGACAAGCAATTCCCCATCACCTTTACATACATCCAGTCTAAGAGAGCAGTGCATGAGAATCATGTCCTTCATTTCAAACTCTCTTGCAAGGTCCTCCTTGCAAGATCTGATCAGTTGCTCATCACACATTAAAATGAAGTCATCATAATATCAGACAATAATCAACAATATACCCTCTACCAAAATATGATAGAGGTTTTCATCTACTTCACTTTTTGTGAAGCCCAAACCAGTGAGATAGCTATCGATCTTGGTGTACCAAGCACAAGGTGCTTTCTTGAGAATGTACAATGTTCACTTGAGTCTGCACACATGAGACTCCTAATCAAAAGCCTTAAAGCCTTCTGGTTGCTCGATATACACCTCCTCCTCAATAACTCCATTGAGGAATGTTGTTTTCACATCCATCTGGTGGATCTTCCACACCATCCATACAGCGAGAGAAAGAATTGATCTAATGGATAAGTACCTTGCTACAGGAGAAAAGGTATCCTCATATTCAATCCCCTCAAATTGAGAGTACCCCTTGGCCACAAATATGGCCTTGTACTTTTCTATGCTTTTGTTTGCTTCATGCTTTACCTTGAAGATCCATCTCGAACCCACAACGGATTTGTCTACTGGTCTTGGGACCACTTCCCAAAGATTGTTGTATTCCTCCACCATTGAATCAATCCATACAAGTTGCTCTACTGCTTCCTCAAAAGAGGATGGCTCAATCTCTATAAGATAAATCATTAGAGCCATGAAGCTAGTGTATTGATCTGGTGACCTTATTTGCCCGTGGTGATTTAAAGGAGAACCCACCTTCTCCCTCACATTTTGCACAAGTCTCTTAGCTTCCCTGGTCCTTTTTCTACCTTCTCTGGATGGTTCTACTTGAGTGGTTGTCTCCACTCTTTGCTCCTCAATTTGTGGCTGCTCCAAAACTTCTTGAGGTTCATCCTTTGGAGCTAAAATCCCCTCTTCTAGTTGATCTGAAGCTCCCTCTGAAGAGAGCACTGCATGGTTGTGTCTTTATCAAATTTTACATCCATTCACACAACTATCATTCTGATGGATGGAAAGAACACACAGTGGTTGTGGGGAGTTTATTTGTAACTCACAAATACCCTCAATTCTATTGCTGGATCTAGATTCTTCCTTGATTCTTTGGAGACATGGCAGTAAAAAATGGATTCAAAAATCCTAAAGTGTGACACATTCTTCTTCCTCCCTGAGAAGGCTTCCTTCAATGTATTCATGCAAAGAATCCAATGAGGAATCCTCTTATGCAACTATACTATTATGTTGCATGCCTCAACCCACAAATGTAGAGGTAGGCCTTGATCATGCAACATCACCCTCTCTACTCCCACAATGCTACAGTTATTCCTCTCAACCACCCCATTTTACTGTGGGTTGTGGGGTGCTGTAAATGCTCATCGAATGCCTTCCTTTGCACATTTTTTTTTAAATTCATTCCACCTGTACTCACATACATTATCACTCTTGAGAGCCTTCATATTCTTTCCCTTTTGTTTCTTGACTAGTGTCTTGAATTCTACGAACTTGGAAAATGTCTCATCCTTCTTCCACATGATGAAGATACAACACTTCCGTGAGAAGTCATCAACAAAACTGACAAAATATTTGTGTCTAGCAGTGGAGGTTGTCGAGAAAGGTCCACGTACATCATAGCAGATTCTTTCAAGGACTACATGTGCTTTGCTATCCAAATCATGGAAAGTGGCTTTTGTGTACTTCCCCAAGATACACCCTTTGCATGTATCCTGCTTCTCTAGTGCTCCTTTGGGGAGGCATGTGGTAATATGTTGCATAATATTCAAAGTGTCATGATGAAAACAACCAAGCCTTCTATGCCAAAGTTCACCAAAATCATGTCCCTACACCTTCTCTGCCTTTGTGCTTAATGCAACACAATCCTCCACATCTGTCTTGTAAAGGTTCTTCACACGAACCTCAATCTTCTTCACCTGGCCCATGGCTATGTGTCTCATAAATGCTTTCCCTTTGGTTAAGATCACCTCATAACCACAGTCTCCCAAAACTGCAATAGAGACGAGATTTTTCCTTAGGGCCCAAAACAAACATGACATCCTTGAGACTGAGGGGGGATCCCGACTCCCTCTGAAAGGTGACTGTACCAATCACGATCATGCTATACCTTCCGTTGTCCCCCATCTCAATGTGCATTTGTAAGTATTTTTCCTCCAAGTCACTGAAAAATTCTCTATTCCCCTTCATGTGGAACAAGGCACCACTTTCCAAGTACCACACGCTCCCCATCATTGTGCTTTCCATGCATGTGATGCAAGTGAAGTCAAGATCAAACTGTGAAGCTAAAGCTTCACTTTCTACTCCTCCTAAGGTCTCCTTTCTTGTCTTCTTGTGTGGACACTTCGTGGCATAGCACTTGAATTCATGACAGTGAAAGAAATTGATTCTGGACAAGTCTTTCTTCTTTCCCCCTTGATTAGATTCTGGTTTGGATTAAGACTTTTTCCCTTTTCCCTTCTTTTCCTTTCTAGACAAGGCTCAATTTTCTTCATCCCTGCCACTGGATGAATTCCTGTCTCTGGTATTCTGCCTTATTTCCTCTTATAACAAGTTAGACCATAAGCGCTCCCAACTCAGTATTTTCTCCCTCCCATTCACTGAATCTTGATGGCTATGTTAGCTCTTGGGAAGGCCCGGAAGGGCTAGAGCTACCAAGTCTTCTTCAGGGATATTAACATTGACCCTGCCAAATTCATCATGACATTAGGTAAACTTGCCCAAATACTGCGAAATTGTGTCATTCTTTTGCATCTTGATACTTCCAAGTTTATCCTTGAGTGCCAACCTCCTGTGGTCACTACTATTCTCGAATAATTTTGTTAGTTCTTTCCACATCATGAACAAAGTTTCTTTTCCATGGATATTCGAGACAATATGATTTTGTACTCTCTCCAAGATGATTCTACTCACCTTGGATACATCTGTCTTCCACTAAGCAAGGTTCTGAGCATCAAATGCTTGAGATTTTGCAACATCCATCTTGATGTATTCTAACAACCCATTTTCATCCAATACTCAATCCATGCAGTCCTTCCATCTAATAAAATTTGAGGTGCCTTCCAAGGCATTCTAAGGCATACTATAGCCTTAGTCCGTTGAAGGCCGTCTTCTCAACTTTGAAAAAATCCTGCTAAACTGATATTCAAATTCGAACCTATTAGACCCAACTTTGAATTTTATGTTCTATTGTGAATCCAACTCTGATACCATGTATAAATTATTGTGTAGATCTGAGATTACTGATGAAATTTACTAAAACACTAGACTCATATATACTCTATTATTCCACGGAATTCAATTCACGATCGAGAACACAAATCATAAACATGCAAGAAGAATTATTACACATGCACAAACATTTATCTAGGGGAAAGAAACTGCTCATAACCCCTTCCTATCTATATTACATTAATCAAGGAATAGAGATGAAATACATATGTTTTTCAAGCCTGATCACAACTTGCAAGTGTATAGTCTATCCCTATGCCTAACTAACTGAATCTAGCCAACACTTAGGCTATTTTCAAGCCCTCCAAGCTCCTATTTCCTTGCGTTATTCCTTAAGGAAATTATCCCCTATTACTTAGGGAATTCCCTCAATTGGATTGTGCAATTCCTCTAGGCTCATTCTTTGACTTCATGCACCACCTATACACTTTGGAATAGTCTACCACTTATAGTACACTGCCTTGGAATCTCCATCTCAACTGGGTAGCTTGAATTCTCTACATGCATTAGTTAATTTGGTTTGTGGTTGATCACTAAGTGTGGTTGAAGTTACCCTTCCACAACTTGACCTCCACTAGTTCCTCCAACAGTTATAATTAGTTTAACCGACCATAACTCAATTTAACTGAAACACATTGCTACAAATTAGCATCAATCATAGTAAACTCAACTCAAGCTTCTCCAATTCGAATTAACTGATTTAACTGAGTGACAAGTGCCATGTCACCTCAATTAACTACCTCCAAGATTTCTACTGAAATGGAAATTTCGAATTTTCTCTAGTTTGACCAAGGTAAGGTCAAACTAATATTTTGTTGCTACATTTTACATATTTCATCTCATACAAATTGGTACAACGTATATCAAATTTAATTTAAGCTGATAAGATTTATATAAATATAAATATACAACTTTATAGTAAATAATTTTTAAACTTTAATTTTTAAATATTTTTAGTTTAAGTTCTACTTTATTTACATTATCACAATTGTGATATATTTTATTGTTTTTTAAATACTTAAATAATAAACTAACTCTATTATTATATAATGATAATATTGAAACTATTTATTCCCCACGGAGGGTGCTAGTGCTAGCCAAACGTCATGATCATGATATGAAGTAATGGTTATGCAAGCCACTTGGCCCATCAAATGCTCAATCCAATGTGCAAGTAAACTCTGATAAATTCTCACACAAAGTGCACATTAATGAACCTGGTGTGGAGGTACATTCACTCGACTCGGGCTTATAGGAAAATGATGGTGATCAATAATTATTTGGAAGTGCTCCTTGAGTGTGAGCAAAGGGCAATATCAGAGAGCAAAGACTTCCTTATTAGATATGTTTGGGTTTTGATTATACAATATTTTCTACCTCTCTGTGTCGTTGGATATGCCTTCCTTTAGCCACCATGTTATTTGACTCCATAGCTACCATGCATACATCAACTGGCCCATCTTTGGGTGTTTTTTAGTTCTTTCAAAGGTGGCATCTCTGTGTATCATTTCATCTCTGGTTTCGTTCTCCACATCTTCCCACATTAACCTTGGCACTTTGGGGTTCAAGCTGGCCTATTGGCCTTACTTTGATGGTTCACTTTTATCCAAGAATCTTCTACCTTCTTTCAATTCATCAGGGACCATAATCAACATCACTAAATTCACAAAGGTATTTTATCACTACTAGATGACAGCCTCCAAACGGGAGAAGATGGCACTAGTAAATATTAGTCAGCTTTGGTTTAGCACCAATTTCCCCTTCAATCAATGTGAAACAATGGGAAAGGGCAAGTGTCTCATAGTTCTGCACCTCAGGCGAAAATTCCAAGTCTAAAAATACAAAGTATTAGTTCTTCAGGGCTCTCAAGTCCACAATTTAATTGTTTAAAACTCAATTGTCCATGGCTCGAGGGCTAATGACACCAAAATTTGTGGTTTAGGGATCTATTGCTCCAAAGTTAGGGGCTTGAAGGATCATGGTTTAGGTTTTTGTCACTACAATGATCCCACTAAGGAGATCAAGCATTCAAGTTTCTTGGCTCCAAAAAAATCCTATCGCTCGATGAAGGTCATGCTCCACTAGTACGCCAGTGGCTGCCTCTCTCAGCTAAGTGCAGATTAGTGAAAGTATTCTTTTTTTGGTCCATGAAGTCTATATATAATATCTTTTTTGGTTATGTAGATCAAGACATACATGTTTATCACCCACCAACATTGTATATGCATTTAGGAAATCTCTTTTTTTTGTCTGATAAACTGGTTAAGTGAGGATTTTGTAACCTCAAGGTCATAAACCTATGCTATGCTATTGATATGGTTTACCCTCAAGTAGACCAGTAACATAGAGAACACTCTTTTGTAATGTTTCCTCTAATTAATGAAATGCCAAACTTCGAAAAATAATATATATATATATATATATATATATATATATATATAATATATATTCATTCTTTATCGTAGTTTTATAATAACTTCTTTTTAAAGTACTTTAAATTCACAAATTATATTAAAAATATATGAGTTAGAATAAAGTGGATATTTCTATTATGTGTTTAGGAAAGTATTGAATTTTATTATATTTATATTTTTTGATTTCCAAATTTTATAATTTTTCGAACTTAATGATGAATTTTACCCCAAAATTTTCATTGTCAAGCTTTTATCCAACATCAAGGTCATCAAACTCAAACACATGACTTAGGGTAGAATATATATATTTTCTAATATTTTAGAAAATAAAAACTAAAATCCTAAATAAAAAGAATTAAAAGAATTAATAAAGTATATATCCATTTTTTTTTAATTTTCATATTATTCTATCTTATTTTTTTACCCATTATTGTTTTGTTAATCATTACATGCCTATAATTAATGAGTTTGTTTCTATTTCAACATATTTTGAAGGTGAAGGAAGAGGCATTGTTATGAATTTGAAATCTCGAAGGAAAACATTGATAACATGGTTAGTATGGGTTTCCATCAAATTAATTTAATGAATATTCATTTCATATTTGGGTTGAGGTGATGAAGAAAAACATTCCTGAAACCACTTTATTTTATTATTAAATAAATCATCACTTTAGAGTAATGGTTAGGAAATCTGGATTGTAGATTTATATATTTATATCTATATTAATAAAGAATTGAAGGCCAAACAATCTATAACCTGTTTTTTTTATATTATTATCAATATGCAATGAATGATCGGAAGGAAAGTGAGTAATGGAAAGCCATTCCTAATTGCAGTGATGGGACTGTTCTTTGTTACACAATGCATGTTTTAGAGTGTCCAATTCTTGTATTTGAAACTATTTTATTATTAAAGTTCAATCATAAACGAGTTTATGATTAGATGCTAAGTGTAGTAATATTCTATAAGCTACATGACGCATCTATTTCATTTCTTCTCTTTTTACAGAAAAACAGTTGTTTGGATCTCAATCAAAAGTGAGAGAGTTGATACAAAACTATAAAGGGAATTAGTCTTTTTACCAAGCCAAAAAGATAAATCTTTATTTTGTTTATAATTATAATGTCAATTAATCTATAATGATGAACATATTGTTTTGTCAAAAACTACCTAATGCATCTATCTAATACTTAATGAATGAATTTATTTTTTACTTAGTGATTAATCATTTTTTTGGCATCTAATATTTAATTAAATTGCTCTTAGGGAAGATAAATTAAATAGATTTGTTAGTTTTATTTTTGTTGACCACATTAGGATTGCATTAAAGATTTAGAAATAGTTAAAAAAAGTCTGCTTTATAGGAGCAATCTACTTAATCACATTTGGGCCTACATACCAGTGGACAACACGATTCCAAATGGGTATAGGCCTAACTGGGGCCTTGATTGGGTGATGATCTCGTGTTGTACAAGGAATTTTTACACTTCTAGTCAATTGGTGGTAGGAGGGAAAATTACAAACTCACCCTATAAAGCCATTCTTCTTGAATGTATTTAATTTCTCATGGATCCTCATGATATTTATGTATTGTGTCAGGCCAAGAGGTAACTCCTAAAAAAAAAAAATATTGTTTTGCATTGAAATTGATCATAGATATATACATGGAGGGAAAGACTTGGGTTTCATCTCCGAGTGTCTCTTCAACTTCTAATTCTCCTTATTTTCTTATTTACAATATTTACATGGATTCACCTAATCCCAAAGATTAGGTGTTAACATTCCCTCCCTTAATCTAAAGTGATGTTGGTGAGTCCAAGCATCATTATGAATCTTTCAAACTTTTCTCTTCCAAGTGCTTTGGTGAAGATGTATGGAATATGCTCGTTTTTGGAACAATGGCATAGATGGATTGTCTTGGCCTCAACATGATGTCGAAATAGATGGTATTTTGTATTGATGTGCCTCATTCGATCATGGAACTTTGGGTTCTTGGCCAACTTTATTGCAGAAGTGTTGTCAATCATGAGAGCAGTTGAATGCACTTGTTTTTCTTACAAATTTTGCATAATTTTCCTTAGCCACGCAATTTTCTTTGTTGCTTCAAATTCTGCCACATATTCTACATCAGTTGTGGAATCCAGTAGGACTGATTGTTTGTGTGACCTCCAAGAGATAGCTCCCAGTCTAAGACTCATAACAGAACTTGAAGTAGATACCCTAGTTTCTTTATTTCCATCGAAGTCTGAATCAGAGTACCCAATCAAGTTGAAGTCGCCCACCTGTGTATACTTAAGTCCAAAGTCTTGAGTTCCCTTCAAGTACTTTAGAACTCTTTTTGCAATAGACCAATGTCCCTCACAAGGATTTTGCATAAACCTGGAGAGGATTCGAACATCAAATGAAATGTCTGGTCTGGTAGTAGTCATGTATTTGAGACTTCCTGCAAGTTGTCTATACTTTTTTGCATCCTCCAATTCTTTTCGTTCAATGGATGTGAGCTTTAAGTTCTATTCCATTGGAGTAGTCAAAGGATTTCACTCAGTCATGCGAAACCTGTTCAACAAATCTCCGATGTACTTCTTCTGAGAGAGAAATATAAACTTCAGATGTTGAGTTACTTCAATACCAAGATAGTAGTGAACATAGCCCAAATCTATCATTTCAAAACCTTTCCTCAATTCCTTCTTTATTGATGCAATATAGCTCTCATTGTTCCCTGTCATCAAAAGATCATCTACGTACACCATAAGATATACAACAATTTTTCCAACTTTATTTAAAAACAAGGTTGCATCATCAAGATCATAATGTTTGAAGTTGAGTTTCAAAAGATGCTCAGTTAACTTCTCATACCAGGCTTGGGGTGCTTGCTTGAGGCCATACTTCGATTTGACAAGCTTTTATATTTTATGTTCCTGACCCTTCACAAAAAATCCTTCTGGTTGGGACATAAAAACATTCTCTTTGAAATATCCATTCAAGAAAGAATTTTTTACATCCATTTGATGGAATTTCCAACCATTATTTTCTACCAAGGAAAAGAGTGTCTGAATGTTAGCCCATTTTGTTGTGGGGGAAAAAGTATCCTCATAATCAACCCCTTCTTTCTGTGCAAAACCTTTTTCCACAAGCCTGACTTTGTGCTTGTGAAGTGAGCCATCAGACTTATACTTGTTGTTGTAGACCCACTTGCAACCTATTGGTTTGGTTCCCAATGGAGGGTCAACCAACGTCTAGGTGTCATTCTTTATCAAGGCATCATATTCTTTCTTCACTTCTTTCCATTCATCGTGAGAAGCAACTTCTTTAAATGAATTTGGTTCAAAATCTGTAGACAAATTCAATTCACAATCATAAGAAACATCCATATCAGTCGGTGAATCAAGATTGTCTACATCATCTCCATTCTCTCTAGTAGAGCTCCTTGTTCTCGTCTTTCCAATCTCAGCAAGATGAACACTTTCAAGTGTCTTTGTCATCCATTTTGGAGGACCTTTTTGGGATGGCCCAGACTACTCAGTTGACTAAGTTAGGGTTGAATCAAGATTTAGCCTCCCAATTGTTTCAATCAGATCACTCAAAGTGTCATTTAGATCAGTAGTTGGAACTTCATGAGGGGGAGAGAGTACTTTAGAAGACGATTCCACAGATTGATCTAGTATAGTAATCCCCCCTTCAAGATGTGGAATTTTATTATCAAACTCTTGGAAGGATTTTTCATGCCCGAATCTATCCAAGTGATCAAGTTGTCACTCAACAACATTGTCAGTCTTGGAAGATTCAAGAAATAAAACATGTCTAGACACTACAAGCTTCTTATTAACCTCATCATAGAGACAATATTCTTCAGAGGTATTTGAATACTACATGAAAATACACTTACGACTCCTTGCACCAAGTTTGCTTCTTTTTTCCTTAGATATCAAGGCATAATAGGTGGAACCAATGACCCTATGATGATTTACCGCAGGAATGTGGCCATACCACATTTCATAAGGAGTCTTATTTCTAATAGTATTAGATGGACACATATTCTTTATATACACAACACATAGAACTGCATCATCCCAAAACATTAATTTAACATTCTTGAAAAACATCATGGAACGTACCATATTTAAGATTGTCCCATTCATTCTTTCAGCAACTCTGTTATGTTGGCGATTATAAGGCACAATTGTTTGATGTTTTATTCCATGCTGGAAAAGATATTTTTCAAATTCATTTGAAGTGTATTATTTTCCATTATCAGTATGACTAGTGCCAATATGAGCTTGTGCATCATTTTCAATCCATGCATAAAAATTATTGAATGTTTTGAAAGCATTAGATTCATTCTTCAATAAATAAACACAACACATTCTGGTGTGGTCATCAATAAATGTCATCATATATTTATTACTATTTGTAGAAGGAAGAGGAATTGAGCGACATAAGTCTGAATGAACGATTTCAATTTTTCTATGTGCCCTCGAATGAGAATCATGAAAAGATTGTTTGCTATGCTTTTCTAGAATACAATATTCACATTGCTTAAGTTTCCTAGGAATTGTAGGCAAACCAGTAATGCCAGTTTTCTTCAACAAACGAAGGTTGTCATAGTTCAAGTGTCCAAATCTAGCATGCCATAAGAGTATTGATGGAAATGTACCTTCATCATAGTGAGTACTGTATGAAAGTTTTTGTGCACGAGAAGAGGTACCTTCCAGTGTTAAAAGTCTTTCTTCTTCTATCCCCATCATGACAAGTGAGTGATCTGATGCTTTTCTGACCTTGAATTTTCCATCAACTATATGAATGGAGTTTCCTTGCTGGCAGATGTGGACCAAAGACAACAAGTTTCTCCTCAGCTCCATGAGATATAGAACAATGTAGAAGAAAGTTTGGAAGACCAAGCAATTTTATCTTGATGGTGCCAAGCTCTGATGGCTTGAGTTTTGAATTGTCTGCAAAATATACTGCTCCATCAACATTGTTAGTGAATTATTAAAAAAATATCTCCTAAAGTTGCTCCTGAATCAAGCAACTAATCATTTTTCCAAGAATCAAGTGAGGCATTAAACAAGTCTTCAATTACTCCATTATGATAATGTGCCACAACATAGTGAGTGGATTCAGGTGCTTTACCTTTCCCTTTGTCATTGGTTTTACCTTTGCCTTCATTTATTTCCTGCTCAATTTTGTCCTAAGGCAACTTACATGTGGATGCATCATGTCCATCTCTTTTGCAACATATGGAATGAAGATCATATTTTTCTCCTTGGAACTGTCTGCCCCCCTTGCCTCTAAAGTTCCTTCTTCCTCTTCCTCTTTGGCCACCTCTTCCTCTAGGAGAATCTTGTGCATGATTATTCTCTCCATCTGCAAGACACAACTTCTTCAGAAGACCGAGGAGCTGTCTTCTTCGCAAAATCCTTCTCTCTCTCAACAAACTTCTTCTCAAGGGAGTCAAAGGTAATCTCCTTGAGATTTCCACTTGCTTGCAATGACTCAAGATAATGTGAATAAGTGGGATATAGTGCCTTGAAATAAGCTATGAGAGGAATGTCTATTTCAACACCATTAGTTTTTATATCATGCATAATGAATCTTACTTTTGATGCTAAAGCAAGAGGGTCATCATTTTTAATTCAACACTGAACAATCATCAGTTGGACAACTTCAAGTTCAGAGTGTGAGTCATACATGCCAACTTCTTTAAGGCTTCAAAATCATTTGAAAATGGTGAAATATGGCGACTCAGCTCTTCATTTACAGACGCTACAATCAAGGCATAGGTCCTGCAATTCTTATTTTCCCAAATGGCAATTTCCTTATATGAATTTGGATTTGCAGGTGCATTATCTCCTTCTCCTTCACAAAGTCCCCTCCATAACTCATTGAAAATGAGAGTGTGTTTATCTTCCTTGACCATTAAGGATAGTTTTCTTTTCCAGAGGCAACTACTCCAACAGTTGATATCAGTGTATGCATTTGAAAATCTGTGTACTGTATAAAAAATGTAATCTGGAAATATACTGTGAAAAAATGCAATTCTGGTGGTAATTTCTATAAAAAAAATTCATTCTAATAAATAATATATATATATATATATATATATATAATATATATATATTATATATATAATATATATAGAACAAAGGTATTTATGTGGGGAAGGGTTATATGGGGGAGGTGTTGTATGGCGGAGGGGGTATATCGGGAGGTGTTAACTGGAGAGGCGAAGGGGCGGAGTTATATTATAACACAGGATTGTATTGGAGTTATATATTAACCATCAGGGAGTTACATGTGTCAGGATTGTATTGGAGTTGTATATTAACTGTCACAGAGTTATATGTGTTGGGGTTATATAATATATAACCGGAATGACATAGTCATAACCGGGGGAGGTATATTATAGCACGAAGTATGGATACAGAGTATGTAGTGGCGTAGGTAGATACATATGATATAGAGTGGTATGATATATGTTAATCAGTCCCACGAAGGGTGGTATGGAGGAGGTGGTTTACCGGGGCACGAGGAGAGCGGTATGGGGAGGAGGCGGGTGATGCCGCAATATGGGGAGGGCGATTTTGGAGGAAGGTGGAGGGGCCATGGATGACGGCAGAAAAATCCTGATGTTTAACATGATTTTAGTTTGTGTTTACCCATTAGAAGCATTTTTTATGGGACACTATTTCTTTTCCGAATTAAATTTCAATGGTGAAGGTGTAATATCTTCTTTCGATCATCTTTCACAATTCATTAATGATGGTAAATGTTTTGTAATATATAATGAAAATGAATTGTGAAAATTATTTTATCTCACATTTCAGGGAAGAATCAAGGGTTCGTTCAAAATATTGCCAATCAAATCTAATAAAAAATGGAAGCAATTCAATCAGTGTTTTACTTTGCTTATCAATTTTATGATTCTGAGAAACTATTTTTTGAAAAAGATAATCTTTAGACATGAAAATGAGTTTTTTGAGAAATTATTTTCTATATCTATGGTAGTTTTCTTTAGATTCCATGTAGATGATCAATTCAATGGAGAACATGCAAAAGAATGCTTTATTTATTTTCTTTCCCTTTTTTAATTCACATGATAAAGTAAACACGGAAGACTGTATTCATAATCTTCCTAATACAAGATGATATTTCTGAACCTGAATAGAATATAGAGACTCTTCAAGAGGCCAATCAATTCAAACTGGGTTGGGATTCTATGTGCATGCACTATGTTTCACTCAAAAGCACTTTCCCTAGTTGGCAAATAAGTTAGAATTACACTGGGAGACCTAAAATTAGAAGATTATCCTAAAATAGAGTGAAAGGGAAGTAAATGGAATTTGAAATAAATTAGAATCAATTAATAACTCTCACATGCATAAAAAGAACCAGTTAAACTCGAAAAATAGGACTAAAAGTTAAGTTAACAAGACGAGGAGAGAGAAAAGTTGTTATTAATTGTTACAAAGTTGGTAGAAAGTGTGTATTCACTCTAGGGAGGCATATGTATGAGGTAGTATGGATTTATGGAGTGGAAATAGCTATTTCATCCTCCAACTAGTGTTTACTAAACGTGCCACATGTCATCCTAGGTGGCACCCTTGCTAAAAATAAAAAACCCTAAAGGTGGAAAATTTTAAGAATGATTGATAATGTCTAGTAATGCATGAAGTGGTCATTTGTGCCCCTAATAATGTATGGGAGAGGTTTTAATGATGGCTAGAATGTAGTTCGAAATGAACTATTGAATGCTACGTTCCCAAACAACTTCCATAGGGAAAATGTTTGAAATATAATGAATCAAAGACTAGTTTTTTTACCACAGGTACCTAGAGATCTCTCCTCCACCTCCTCCAAATTTAATGATCTGGAACATTCATAAAAATGAATTATAGTGAAAATTTCAAACTGGCAGGTTTGAAATTGATTTTAAGAGCATTCAAGAACCCTAACTTCTTGAGAGAATATCTTCGAAAGTATAAAAAGTAAAAGTATAATTTTTTTACCATATGTACCTAGTGATATTTTATTTGTCCCCTCAAAATTCCATGGTTTGAAATATACCCAAAAAAATAAAAAATAAAAAAATAAAAATAGTGAAAATGCTAAACTGACTCATTTGAAATTGATTTCAAGAACATTTAGGAACCCTAAATTCCTAAGGGCACATATCCATAAATATAAAAAACTAAGATTTGAACTTTTAAATAGATAATTTTCAATATTTCTTTGCAATATGCTCCAAATTTCATTAGTTGAAGTGTCTAGAAAAAATGGTTATAACTAAACTTCCAAGATGTCTCATTTGAAGCAACAAAATCCTAGGATCATAAACTCTTATATCAAATGTTATGAACCTTGCACCTTAAAATGATAAAAAACCAATAATTACAATCCTCTTTGAGGGGAAAATCCCCCTTTACAATTAATAAAATTTACAAGACAAGATTTCGTGACCCTAAGACTAGGTCGCATTAGCATATATATTGAAGAAAAAGAGTACAATTATAATAAAAATGAGACCATGAAAGGTTCTAGCCTACATAACAATAAAAAAAATAAAAATGTAATCAGTGAAATATCTAGGGATTAATAACGGGTTTTAGAGTTGGCTTAGGGATTATATAGGGGTTAAAAATGAAGCCTTGAAAGGTAAGAATTTCATGATAATTTCTTAGCTTACTAGGGAACATGCTAGAAGAAAATTGAAGACTTTATTAGGTTTATTTTCGTACATGTTCCTCACAAGAAAATATATAACAGCTTTCCAAAAAATTTGGCATCCCTTATTGTCTCATCTATGATAATATTCAAGCCATCAACAAACTAAACACTTACAAGATGTAGGAATGTTGAAATTTCAATTTTAAACAAGGATCCAACTTTCCTAAATTGACTTTTATCAACAAGTGTTTCTTCCAGTAAGGAAAAAAGGAAGTAAAAAAGGGTATCCTCAATGTATTCCTTTTTAAGGCTTGAAAAGTCCTCAAAAACCAAAATCGACAAAAATTAAAATATCATTAAAACTTTTTCAAAATAGTGTTGCACTAATGTAAACCATCCTCTACATTTATGCACTAATATAAACCATCCTCTACTTTTATGCATTAATGTAAACCATCCTCTACGTTTATGTATTTTTCATAGAGATATATCATCATCTAGGCTCTAAAATCTTCAATATACACAAATATATACATTTTACATTTTATTTTGTAAAAAAAAATTAAAAAACATCTATTATTAAAATCATTTATCCAATTCATAAATTTTTTGATTTCCTATTTCCATAAATTTTTTGATTTCCTATTTCTATTATTGCTAATACATCATAAGAAACCACCATTATTATACACACTAATACATCACTAAGAAACCACCATTATTATACACACTTCTTTAATGACGTTTCTATCATAAAATATCGTAAATATACATGTAATAATATTAAACTAATAAATGGTAACTTGGTAACTTAGCTAAAAGTTTTAGCTTTGTGATTGGAGGCACTTCAAAATCTTAATTGTAATCACATTCTTTAACTTTTGTTGCATTTGTTTAGTCACAAATTTTCATTCAGGTATATTGTTTCTTTATGCATTAATGGTTTAAATAAATTGTGTTACCACTATCTCTTATGTAAACTACATTTTTCAATGATCCAATAGGATTTGCATGTTTTTTTGCTTTATTTTCAGGACCCTTTGTTTGTAAAAGAGGTTACAACTTGGAGGTATATTGTATTGCAAGTTGTAATGCTATACCATATTAATGGTTTTCTTTGAGTTTCAAATTGTTAATTTTTACATATATTTATATATGGTTTTTGAGTTCAATATTTTTCCTGGTTTCAAGTGACTTCACAATCTTTCTGTTTGTAGTATGTAATACCATATTAATGGGTTTTCCTTGAATTTCAAATTCTTGGTTTTCCTTGAATTTCAAATTGTTAAGTGACTTCACAATCTTTCTGTTTGTAGTATGTAATACCATATTAATGGGTTTTCCTTGAATTTCAAATTCTTGGTTTTCCTTGAATTTCAAATTGTTAATTTTTATAAATTTGTTTGGTCAGTGACTTCACATTCTTCCTTCCTGTCTGTGCTATTGTTGATTTTTGCACACACTTCAGACTTTCATAAATAACCTTAGTTGTAGGTTATATTTTTATCTTAGATATGATTTTGGAGCTTAGATTTTTTTTTTGCTCCATTTGGGTTCCACAAAAACGGTTGCGTATAAGTGATATTGGATTATATGGCTGGTTTATTATGATTTTATAACGATGTTTATAGTAGTAATTTAGTTAAGATGTTTTACTATGAAGAGTATTTATATGCTATCAAAATCATGTACTATTGGAACCATTTTTATATTTATTTATTTTTTGCACTTGGCAATGAGCATCAATCACCTTGCTGCTGGACCAAAGCCTTTAAGGACAATGTTACATGCAATGTCCTCCCTTTATATATGTTTAAATTGAATGGTGGATTTCTGACATATTGTGGTATAATCAATCATTAATTACCTAAGCATTTGATTTTGATGATGATGATGTGATACAGTTTTTTCATTGTTTGTCCTGAGATAGTAACTGGAAGTCGTCCTCAGGGTTATTATCTCAAATTACAGATTTTTCAACCTAGCAAAACAGTCCCAATTATCTTCACTCAAGTAAAATGTCTTCTGCATGGTGGTGGCTCTGTACCTATGGCAAATGAAGTGATATCTAAGTACTGTAGACCTAGTTTCATTTCAACAAACTGCAAAGTGGCCTACTTTCAATAGGAAGACATCATTCTTACTAAAGCCTCATCCTGTCTAATAAAAGCCTGCCCTGCTTTCAATACTCAGGCATCATACTAAAGACTTATCCTCTGTAATAGAAATCTTCAGCAATTAAGATTTCTAGCATGATATGAAATTGTTATTGCAAGCACAAAAATTAGGATGTTATATTGCCGTTATAGCATAACTCTTCAAGTCAGTAGATGCCTCAGTTAGCAAGGGCTAAACCAAATGAGACAAACTGATTGAATCTACAAGAAGTCTGATATCTGAGTATCTTCAAGGCTGCACTAAGGTTAACAAAGATATTGCAAGTCTGTTACTAATCATCTAAATTTTTGAACAAGAATAAGATTAAGAGAGAACAGCAAGTGAAGCAGATTATAAGACTATAGGCGAAATTACAATATCAAGTTGCTCTGGGAAATATCCACAGAACATTGGAGAGACTCATGCCGAGAGTATCAGAAATTATTCTGACCAGAACAAGACAAACCTTAGAAACCGATTAAGATTCAATGCCATACTGCAATCACCCAGAATAAAAGAACCTTAAAAATTCTCAGGGCTGTCATCCAACTGAGCTTCGTCTTCAATATCCACTTCCAAAATTTCCTGTGGTCATTCAGACTAAAAGGTCAAAATTTTCTGGGATGCCTTTTTAGTTGGTCAGAACGGATGGTACCATGACAGGTTGAAGTGGACCAAGGAACAGGGAATTGAAGAATTCCAAAACAAGGTTATACATAAACTGAAAAAAAAAATATTATAAGGGGACTTACAGGTATTCTCTTCTGTAAGTAGGCGCCAATCCTGGCCAAGACCAGTGACCTTTCGTGCCAAAACCGACCTTTTAGTCTGAGCTTCACAAAGGGGCCGTCAACTTCTGCAAGCTCTACCACTCCTGAAAACCCTCTGAACAGTTAAGAAAACTGATACGCGCTTCAAACTGAAGGTCACCAACTTGATATATTTAATCATTGAAATAACAAAACAAAATGTGTAGAACTCAAATCACCTGAAATACCCACTGAAGAATCGAAAAGCTGCATTAACTGGAACATCAAAACATCCATTAAATCATGGAAACGGCGGTGCCTAAATCACTGCAAGACTGCAAGGCGAGTGATATAAATGGGAGGAATGTTTACCTAATTTTGGTAGAAGAGTGAGCATACCTCAGATCTGGCATCAATTAAAACTTGATTAACATTCTCCTCCGTCAAATCTAGTGGCTCCAGCTGCCCTGTTGTAACCAAGATTGTGTGATTATGAGCTCTCATATCTGTGGAGCTCATCGGCTTCAGCCTTTGAAATCTACTTCGGATCTGGAAGCCATTGCATCTTCTAAAAATGAAGGCGTTGCCATTAAGGTAGCACACAGGCTGAGGCTTAACCAATCCTTCTGTAAAGGAACCCAAAATTAATTTCCTTTGAAGAGAATCGCAAAACTGGGTACACGAGTAGCAGGGGGCAGAGGAAGAGAACACCATTTTGTGGTTCAGCCTTTGGTGTTCATGAGCAGCAGGAGGAATAAAAAGAGAACACCATTTTGCGGTTCAGAATTGGGTGATTTGTCACTCGCTTGGATAACCCTGTTAAAAACTTTAGTGGTATAATGGCCCGAAATCCCAAACTATTTCTTTATATGGAATTTCAATGTCATGCCCATCTTGGCATGTGCCCACATTCCTAATGTATTACCCATCCTCTCCTTACCATAGTTGTAATGTTTGGATACCAAAGCTCCTCTTATCTCTCGAATAACTTGCGAAAATCAAACCCACACTGAAGAGCGTGCCTGATAACATAGATGTAATTATATTATCACATCTATAATTGGGATGGGATTGTAAATCTATCTATAATGTAATTAAAGAATCAAGCAATTATAATGATAATTTAATATTAAAGTTAAAGTTAAGTTAAGGGAGATATCAAATTAATGTATACAATTTTTTTTTATATGTAAAATTATTGTTAAAGTTTATAATATTATATGGTTTGATTTTATGATTTATATATTTAAAAAATCAAATTTCTTGATCTCTTAAGGTGTAAATGCTTTTTTTTTATTAGTTAAGTTTGTACTCTTGATTCTCCCCATATATCTATGTTCTGGGCTACTATTTCCTTTAGGAATCCAAAAGCAAATCAACATCATGTTTAGGAAATTTTTCTAGCAGGGGTAAAAACAATGATAAGAAGTTTCATTTGGTCAACTGGAACACAGTGTGACTCCCTAAAGAAGTAGGACGTCTAGAGACCAGGGATCACGTGATGGTGAATATAGCCCTAGAAGCGAAATTGGTTTAGAAATTGATTAAGGATTCCAATAATTTGAACTTAAAAAGGAACGCAAAAAATTACGGATATAACCATAAATACAAAGATGTTGCAAAAATAACACTTCATTTCATTAATCTTAAATATTGAAATATGCTTACAAACAGAATGGAAATAAGACTAGCTCGGGCGATGGTAGCTTATCTCTGAGAAGAGATGTGACGGCTACATGCCTCTGAACTATGTTACAATGAGGCTTAAGGGCCTATTTATTATTGAGAAATAATGGAAAACCATAAACATCCAAAAACCTAACCCTAAGAGATAAAACGCCAAACTATGGGTCTTGTTTGGGTAAATTGGTACATCAACTTCCCATGGTCGTAACTTTATCATACGATCTCTGTTTGATGTGCACAATACCTTATTAGAAAGATATACCTGAGGACTATAAATTTTGAATGACCAACATTGGTCTACGAATCATGTTGGTCCCAATTTTCCCCAAAACAATGTCATTTAGGGCCTCAAAACGGCTCTAGAAGTTTAGAACCCGAAAAACTGCCAAAAATAGTAAATTGTGCTACAAATAAGGACACTGAAAAACTGAAAGAAACAATGATGGGGGTCCAAGTGGAATAAGTGAGTGACCACCAATATCCACCTGGATCAAAGTGGAATAGGTGGGTTGATGGACCGGTCTCTGGCTCTAATGTCAGTCTTCCCAATTTGATTGAAATATCTTCTATGTCTCCGGTTTGGTCTCTTGTCAATTCCCTGAGGTCATCAGTCATTAAATCTTTAGCTGAAATAAAGGAAGCCTTGTAATTGCTGTCACAAATTAATAACACTTCCGCCTTGCTGCAATTCAATATCTACTCACTGTTCTCATAAATGAAAACAATGTATAGAGTGTACGCACAGCACCTTTGAACGCATCCACAGTATATCATTATAACGCTACACCTCATAAACGTTGAACGCATTAGCAACATAAGGCCACGACATTAGCAGAACTTATTGTAATGTTATACAATACACAACATATGACTTGTGCGTACATCGCATATGTATTTTCAAGGTTTTTGTAACTCATACAATACACGCACAACCTTCTAATAAACAACGCCATTCACACCATTTAACATTACAATAAATACTATTGAAATTACAGTTGCAGCGTAGCGTTTGGAAGTTTTGTTGGATAACAATAATTTATTACCATTAATTACCACAGCACTTACACATAATACCACATCTTACCATCGGATTCTGTAAGCATACAATCATAAAAAAAAACAGTATATGCACCGCCCTTTTGAAGCACCTCCAAGTCTTTGTTTATTCAACCATAAAAGATTTATGAACAGCGCGGAGAATGTCTCCCTTATTACACAGCTAATACATACAATCCCGCGCTCCCATTCTCTATCCAAGACACTCTGTTTTTCTCCTTTTAAGAGCTGCGGATACATTCATTTTTTTTTCCATTGTTCATGCATAAAATTTTTAATTCTAGATTTTTACTACAAAGGAAATCTTCCCTACTTGGCGGTTAAGTTTTTACATCTTTTTCCTTTTTTACTCATAATGTAAATCTTTATTTAGTACAAAAGCGGCTTTTACCTAATAATTTAAGCTTTTTACCATTTAGTAAGTTTTATTCTCCATGCTAATCCTACTTTTAGAGAAATGATAGCATGTCTTATTTTTTTTCCTATTTTTAACTGAGGAAAAAAACATATTTTTAACTGGGGAAAAAAATAGAAAGTGCAGGCTTTTCTCTGAGTCGCCTACTCCTGCATCATGGGTGGTCACTAACATCCACCTAGATCAGTCCTCCCCCCTCAGGAAGTAGTGGTCCCCATTGCGTTGAGTGCCTCCATGAGACGGGGAAACTTCTGTTGAACTTGGTCCCTAGTGAGCAACTTGTTTTGGTGCAGGAGTTTTCCAACTTTGACAACTCAATATAGTTAGATATTCTACTGGTGAGTGGTCTTGACCTGCGTGTCCATAATCCGATTAGTTCTGGCATGTTCCATACAATCTGGGTTTAACTATGTTGGTGTGAGTTTTTTACAATGTCTGATGTGTCTAGTAATGGTGGGAAGTATGGTTGAAGGTGGTCCACATTGAACACTAGGTGCAAGCCAAGGAATGGGGAATAATGGGCTCAAAATCATTGTCTCCCACTAAATTTTTAATGGTGTAAGGACCTCATCGGAGTGGTCTGAGCTTTCGATGGGCACTGGTAAGTTGTTCTTTCTGCCAATGCAATCAAACTTTGTCACCCACTTGAAACTTGTGTGACACTTGATGTTGATCATGTCACTGCTTGTACTTAGCATTTGACTTATCCAAGATGTCATGAACCTGCTAGTGGATGTGTTGGATGCATTCAATAAATCTGGTTGCTTTATCAACCTTAGACAATACATGTGTGTATTTTGTTTGTATAGTCGCATGAGGCATGGAAACACCAATCAGACACAATGGTTGAAATCCTAGACCCACTTGAAAGGGATTGTGACTAGTCAAACTATGGAGAGCTCTATTAAAATTGTGATGCACATAGGGAAGACTCTCATCCCAGGTTTCTGGATGCTTGGAGTTGTACATGCAAAGTATGTGCACTATCATCCTATTGATGACCTCTGTCTGGCCATCAGTTTAGGGATGGAAGATAGTCGACTTGGTGAGCTTGGTATCAAATAATGTCCAGAGGTTTGACCAGAATGTGCTCAGGAACCTTCTATCCCGATCTGATATAATGGTTCGCAGGATCCCAAAATGTACCCATACTCATTCAAAGAAGAGTTTGGTAGTTTCATTTGCTGTGATACTTTTCTTGCAGGCCGCCAATATAACCATCTTAGAAAATCTGTCCATGACAACAAATACACAGTAATTACCATGCTTGGTAGAAGGGAGGCCATATATATAGTCCATACAGATGGATTCCCATGGTTGGATGAGCATAGGAAGAGGAGTGTACAAGCGTTACTTCTTGATGGTTGGCTTGGCGATGGTGCAGGCAGTGTAGGATCTGATATATTTCCCAACATCCAGATGGGTTTTGGGCCAATAAAAGTACTTTTGTAGTACAACCACAGTTTTTTCCACACCAACTTGTCCTACGACCTGACTATAGTGCACCTCCCAAATCAACTTGGAACACTCGCTTGAAGGAACACAAAGGCAACCCATGTAGTAGTATAATGTGTCATGGTGGTGGAAATTAGGAACTTGCTTTCCGTATACTAGCATCTAGTATGTGGAGGCAAACTTTAGATCATTTTTGTATAGTTGCGACCATCCATAGGTCTCGTGGCCATAAGAGTTGAGAACAATAGTGAATGCTACAATAGGGGGCCAATTGAGACAGTCTGCAACATTATTGGTGCTGCCATTTTTTTTAATTTTCAAGTGGAATTATTACATATATATAGGCATCTTTTGATGGCGATCATTTTGCAACTTCCCTTGTGTCTGTATAAACTGAATAGGTCAATGATTGGTGGGGATGACTATCTCCTTGCCAAGAATGTAATGATTCCATTGCCAGCAAGGCTCCACGATGGAATACATCTCTTGCTAAAGATGAGGATAGATAAAAAACACAAATGATTTGGTGAAGGGCCACAAGATGTCATCCATTAGGCTCATAAAAGTAGTAGGGGCATTTGTCAACCTAAAGGGCATAACCAACCATTCAAAAAGCTCTTCCTTGGATTTGAAGGTGGTCTTCCATACATCTGTGGGCTCTATTGGAACTTGGTGATATCCAAACTTCAAATCAATCTTGCTGAAATACTTGGCCCCCTTGGGTTGGTCCAGAAGGTCATCAATCTATAAGATTGGATACCTGTTCCTGACTGTGATTTTGTTTAGTGCCCGATAATCAATGAAAATCCTCCAAGTCCCATCCTTCTTCTGTACAAGTACAATCGGGCTCCCACAAGGCGAGGAACTTGGTCGAATGTGCCTTTTTTGCAACAAGTTCTAAATTTTCCACTTGCTCTCTTCATTTTCTAGAATTTAGTGATGATATATTAGCTCGTTGGGTAGAGGTGCTTCGGGACTCAGATTGATTGAATGCATGACCTGACAGTGAAAGGGCACCCCTGTGGGTGAGGAGAAGATGTCCTTTTATTCTTCCATGACCATATCCACCTACTTCTGCTGCATGGAGGAACCCTTCCCAATGGCCATGGATGTGGCTAAGATCTTCCCCTTACTTTGAGAGCGAATAAGAAAGAAAGAAAATTTCCTAGTCTGGGAGATGATCTTACTACATTGCTTAGTAGAGATCAAAGGTATGGTAGTAGCAGTAGGTGGGGATACCTATGGTATCCTGTATAATTTACTACCCAAATAAATAATAACAGAGTGGGGTCTAGACTCATATACAACATGTCGCTTCCAGAAGTATGGTTGTCCTAATAATACATCACAAACTTCAAGAGGAGCAACATCACATAGTACATCATCCGTGAAGGGCTTAAAGCTGTAGGGAAGGCGGCATTGCTGGTTAACTCAAAGATCTCATCCTTGGTGAAGCCACCTGATGGTGTAAGACTACAGATGTGTTGTAGTCAATAGGCCCAGGTGCTTCATGACCTCCATTGAAATGAGGTACTTTTGGCTCCCGTTGTCAAAAATGAACCACATCGGAGAACCCTTCACCCACATCTATGAGTAGAATAAGTGTTCCCCCTAATTTAGATCTTCAGGCTAAACCTTATGGAACTTGGTGGTGGCCATGGTGGCACTAGGCTCCACATCAATGATCTACTTCCCTTTGTCATTCCCCTTGTTGGGTTCTGACTCAGAGTCGGAACATGCCTCTGATTACGAAGCCTTAAGCTCGACTACCAATGACTACTTGGCCTGACACTCTCTTGTGTTGTGAGTGGAGCTCTTATGGAATTCACACCACTTTCCCATGTCCTTCTTTATCTTCGTGGTGTTTTTCTTTGCTTGCAGCTTTGGCGGGTTATCCTGGTGTTGGTGGCTATATTTGCATACTTTTACTCACCCTTTTTACCCTGCTCTTTTACCCATTTCATGCCAATAGTGGTTAATCGATATCTTTTCATGTCTCTATGGATTATTTTTCAATGAAGCATAGTCGTAAGGGATTATTACCAAAGTGACTTGCTAATTTAGTTATTTTTGTAGATTTAAAGGGAGAATGACCAGGATCGTGATTCAATGAACAATGCTATCAAACTGGAAACATTATTCTTGAATGTTGGATGCAACATGAATCAAGTCTTAGATTGACACACTACTATATTTTAACATTCTGTTTCATTCTGAAAACCACCATGTAACTAAGGACAAACAATGTCGTAATTCTAGGAGTTGTATCGTTGACAATTTGTATAAATTAAAGTTGCGGGATGTGAAAGCCAACACTATTAGGAGGTGTTAAGTTTGCAAGAGAATAATCTAACTTTGAGCCTGTAACAATATAGTTGTAATGTTTCTCTTATTAATGATAAATTGATCTTCTGAGCATATCGTGATTCTTTGATCCTGCCACAACCCTGATCAGGGAGTTGGGCCCACTCCCTTGACCAGGCGCTGTTGCGTGTGTTAGGTTTATTTTTGTAAGTTTGTTATTGCTGTGAATGTTTATCAATGCATTGTTGTGAGTTCTTATTTTTGTTACTCATATTTGTTGTTACAATTATTAATTGTTGTTATTCTTATGTGTTGTTACAATATTTCTTATGGTTACACATTGATGAATTTATAGTTAATGTTCACTGTTGGGTAGGGAAACTGTGGCCTACACATACAATGTACGATAGCCTTGAAATAACTCGTAGAGTCTTGGGTTGATAATTAAATGTGGTTTGGGTGAATTGCACGATTCACTTGGGTCACCTTGCCTTGGCTCTATCCTTTGCTCTGTGGTTTTGGGGTGTCTTTCCCTTGCTTCATATTTGTAGATCCAAAGTATTGCTTTTTCTGTTTAAACTTCCACTCAATCTTGAGAGAATATCGGTATGTCGTGCTGAGTGAAGGGATGTCTATGGACTCCATCTCATCCTAGATGTACTTGTGTAGACAACTGCAGTACTTGAGTACCAAATGTCGCTCAGAATCCTTGACACCCAACTTCATGTGAAGGGTATGAAAAACATTGGTAAACCATAGCACGTCTTGGTCCCTTCCCTTTCGAAGTGTGGTCCCATTTATGTATTTATCCTCATAGCTCCTGATAGGCTAGTACTACTCCTTAATGGCATCATGGAACAAATTCCAAGTGGGTGCGGCTGAAAATAGTGAGGGTGTACTTTCGTCCTTCTTCTCACAGTAGGTGTCCCACTAGTCCTTGACGTGCAGGGTAGCTTTCAAAAGTGCAAAAGTAATATTTTCCTGGATGGAAAAGTCATGAATAGAAGAATATCCTTCTAGCATATTTAACCATATATCTATGACATCCACATCTATTTGAGCTTCAAATATGGGGATGTAAAATCTAACTTGTACCTTAAAGGATGCAGTGCTTCTAGAGTAGCTGCTAAAAGGAGATGTGTCACCTTTAGGTAGTTGTTGAAGGATCTGGGAAAAGTTGTCCATCATCGTGTTCCTTTGTCGCTTGAGGGCTTCTTCGGGAAGTATTTTGAAATGATTTCTTGCCCCCTCATCTTTCTTCTCTTCCGCAATGGGAGGCTGTCAGGATTTGCGAGGGTGGTCTTGCAAAGGTTCGACCAGTTCGAGCCCTAACTCCTTATATCCTGACCTTGTTGCGGATATGAAAATAAAATGAGAGAAAGAGCAGATCACTCTGATACCATTGATTCGAATTTAAATAGGAACAAAAAAATTATAGATATAACCATAAATATAAAGTTGTAACAGAAATAACACTTCATTTCATTAATATCAAATACTGAAATATGCTTACAAGCAGAATGGAAATAAGACTAGCTCGGGGAATGGTAGCTTATCGTTCAGAAGATATGTGGCATCTACATGCCTCTAAACTATGTTAATGAGGCTCAAAGGCCTATTTATTAGTGAGAAATAAAGGAAAACCCTAAACATCCAAAAACCTAACCCTAGGAGATGAAGCGCCAAAACTATGGGCCCCGTTTGGGTAAATTGGTACATCAACTTCTCGAGGTCATAAATTTGGCATATGATCTCTATTTGATGCACACAATAACTCATTAGAAATCTCTATACATCGTTTAGGGCCTCAAAACTGCTCCAGAAGTTCAGGACCCGAAAAACTGCCAAAAGTAGTAAATTGTCCTACAATTAAGGAAACTAAAAAATTGAAAGAGACAGTGGTGGGGGTCCAAGTGGAATAGGTGGTGGACACCAACATCCACTTGGATCATGAAAGGAGTGGTAAGAAGAGACATATTTGAAAGTTTACTTCTACAAATATTGTTTATTAAAGGCTAAAAAAGTTCAATGGACAAACATCGGCTCAAAGATTTGGAGGCTATGTAAAGTGGCAGCCCCTCTCATCATTGATAATCTAGGTTGGCAAGCTGGGAACGAGGATCAATTTAAAATGTGAAGGATAAGTATCTTCTTAGAAATTTTCTCTCCAATCCTTACGAGGTCCAACCCCTCATTCATTGGATGTGGGCCAATGGGATAGTAAGACTAAAAGACATTTCTATCTGGGACGATCTCAGTCTATGGAAGGGTTAGGCATGTCAGGGTATTCCCCAACATCTACAATCAAAGTAGGAATAAGTGACTCCCATTTTGAAATATGTTGCTCCTATAGATGAAGGCTACAAAGATCTCAAAATATGGACTCCAAGAAATCAACACAATACATAGTAAAGGAAGGTTATAATTTTCTCCCGAAGAAAATCCCCTTTCCTGCCTAATTGAAATTCTGGAAAGAAATCTGGAATAAGGATGCCATACCAAAGGTCAATGCATTTTGTTTGAAATTATTTCGTGGGAGCATCCTCACTGCAGAAAACTTAAAATGCAGAAATATCTAGGGTCCTTCTTGGTGTGTACTTTGTAAGGGTGAAGAGGAGTCATTTCCACATTTATTTAAAGACTACCCATTCGCATTAGGTGTTAGGAGACAAGAATTTGAAAAGGCTTAATACATTCATGCCACTCCCCCATATTAGCACAAGATGTTTGTAAATTGGTCTCTTGATTGTCCACAAGGAAGGATCCAATCTCCCAGCACAATGCGGGAATGGAAAACATTGCCAAAATTTTTATGTTGGGTAATTTGTATCGAAATAAACATAGTAATTTTTAAAGATGAACCCCTTCAATCACCCAATTTTCCAATAAGGGTATGATAATGTTCTCTAAGTGACTCTCATCAAGAGGCCTTAAGAGTTCTGAAATTGAAGGCTTATCAAAGCCGGAGAAGAGTTGGTTAAACATCTCATCTACTTTGGATCATGTTGGAAGCTTCAAATGTCATCCAAACATAAGAAAGGTTCATTGTCTAAGATTAAATAAATATGAACTCACATCCTAGAAAAACAATCAATCATCAACGATATTATTCTTTGATGGAGCTGCAAAGGGGAGTCCAAGGAAAATAAGGACGGGTGGGGTGATATATCGTCTCAATGAACAAGACCTAATTAGATACACCTGAGGATTAGGTTCAACCACTAACAACAAGGTTGAATTTTTAGCTCTATGGAAAGGTTTGGACATGCCCATAATCATGGCATCAAGGAAATTATGATTCTTGGGGCCTCCATGCTATTGATCAGAATGATCTCAAACTCCTAATATGCATTTGGTCACTCGAGCTATTCAATTGTGAAAATAATCATCCTTCAATTAAATAATTTTGAAAAATCTTCCTATTCCATGTCCTAAGACATTTAAATTGCGAGGTTGATGAAATGGTGAATTGAGGAGTAGAATTGGGGGTTGGGAAACTCAAATTAAATGGAAGATACAAGGTTTTTTCTCATTCCATAGTAGAATGATAACAAAATTTCAGATTTGAGCCATCAATGATGGTGTTGAAAAGATCTCTCATATTTGGTAATAATAACTCCTCATATGTCGTAGAGGTGGGTAAAGGGATGCATTAAGAGTCCGCTTGGACTAAGCTCAGTGGTACGTGGTATATTGACAATATTTTTATCATCTCCCAAGTGCTTTGTTTACAAAATTTTGGACAAATGGGTGATTTCCATCACTGAGATGATGGCATTGCATTCACTAGTATTAATTGGGAATACACGAATATAATTTTCACCTTGCGCCATTACAAATTGGTTGCAAGGAATGTTAATGTGACACCTTGGACAAGACAAATTCTCAGTCGACATGAGGATCAACAAAATTCAGGCATGAATGGTTGTGGAGGAGGGAAATCACAAGTGTCAGGAGGAAGATGGCCTATTTATGTTGATCTTGCCGCATATAAGGGCAATTGTATTTCTTCCTTCAGAGTGTTCTTCTTACAGTTGTCTTCACTTAAATGACTTGCTGAGGGCATTGAGAAGAGGGAATTGACAGGAGGTTATGCCAGAGTGGTGGAAGAAAGTTATGTAATTCTTATTCATATGACTCATGGGGAGGATAAACATTCTTACACCTAAATTTGAGATATTGGAGAGAGACAGGGCAGCCAACGCAACACACATAGATGTAAAGCTTGAAATTTTGGAGGTGAGGGTGGATAGGAAGATAATCAAGATGAAGGTTGACAACTTCCTTCTCTGAAAATTTCCCAAAATACACAACTTCGGCTTGCACTGTGCAACCTACCTGAAACTTCGTTCAAGAGCGCCCACCCCTTGTCGGGTCAGGTCACCCAACTCATCGGGTAGAGGAGCCCACCCTCGGGCCACCCCTTGCACCACTCATCATGCCAACTTGTCTACCGCCCACCACATTCAACAAAACTTGTGCCTTCACGTATGTAGGTTTTAACCCCGTATAGAAATTACCTGCATACAGATTCTAAAACACAAAAATAAAAAACGTGAGAGCATAACACATAAAACACATATACACAGAGATTTTCCGCTGGATCCCAAAACCGGGACTACTAGCTTGATTTTTTATTATGTTCCTTTCAATTCTACAATACATATATATACATGTCAAAGCATCCAATATCATGGACTGAAAACCATCGTGCCCAAAACCATGTGCGAGAACCATGCACAGAACCATAGGTAGGTCCACCCACCTAAATTAGGGTAAAAAAAAAACAAATTCCCCAGGGCGCTACCCCAGACCCCGTAGAGAGGGGATAATCGCCCCCCTCAAAACCCCCGCTGCGCATCGACGCAATGAAGCAGGGGCTCCTCCCCCCCTCTAACTCCTCAGGTTAACTAGGGGAGCTAGTCCTAGAAAGAATATAACACAACCCAACATTCTCCCACTTGTTGTTTTCTTTCCACAGGGGGCCACAGGAGAGCTTAGTCATTTATCCAACCTTGCAACATCCATTGTTTCTCTACAACAAGAGAACTTATTAGAGCTCAAAAATTTTGTCAATGCATCTGTAGTATTCTTTAAAGTTTCCACCTTTACTAGCAACACCTTTGTGTCTTCTACCACAAAGTGATACTGAACATCAATGTGCTTTGCCTTTGAATGATAAGCAGGGTTCTTTGCCAAGAAAATTGCACTTTGGCTGTCACAGTCTATCCTTATAGCTCCATGTACTAACACCATACTTGAACACAA